>JALIZH010027718.1:0-42484 GCA_030522465.1 Rhipicephalus appendiculatus
AAGTTGAGACGTACCACATTTGTTCCAGGATAGCACGGAGGTTGCCTCGGTAGAGAGAAACCGTTGTGGCTGAGTTCACTCTTTCGAGACTCGCGCTGCTGTCCACAAAAGACGACTGGGTTGCTTGGGGCAAGGTCTCTGAGAAATCACGATGAGAAGATGAGGCTCGACTAGGCTCATTTGGCAGGACACCTCCATCTGCAGAAACAATGAAGTGTGCTGCAAATTATATAGTTAACTTTTTACGTGCAACTGGCTTTGAAAAAAGAAATCTTCGATAGTTACTGCCGATATAATCAAAGTTACAGTTGAAACTCCATTTAACAAAGTAATGGTGGCGCTCTAATTATTTCGTTAAATCGGGAAGTTAAGTCGAGGAAGAAATTTTTTCGGTCCGTCAGAATTTAAAACTGCAATGTAGCGTCGCCCCGAAAGCTACCGGAGCATTTTATTTCCCACTGATACACGCCTGCGCGAGTGAAAAGTTTGCTAGGGCAGCCCGAGCATGAATTCTTAGCACTTCCTAGCAATTCCGAGAAGTTACATGGTCACGTGATGTACGACAAGCTGCCGATAACGAATGTAGTTAATGTGCGAGTAGGCAGAGCAAGGAAGTTCCAAGAAGACGATCACTGCCACCTTCCGCATAAACCAAAATATAACGAAAGCATCCACCATGTTCCGGTAATGGCATTATCGCGAACAATAAACCACGTCCGCAAAACGCCATTTCTTAAGCCTATGCAATAGCGGTACAGACTGCGGCATGCAGCCTCGTAAAAATAAAAATAGTGTCTTGACTAGGATGGATAGATGTTCCATCGCGATACAGCACACGATCGAAGAAAAGCCGTCTGTGCAAAAATCGGAAAGAAATCACCGCATTTAGCGCACTTATTTCTGAAAAAAAAATTTCGCTAGACCATTCTCAGTTCCCTGAAAGATCGTTAACTTGAGTTGATGAGAACATTGAATCCTATGGGTATCTGGCCGGGAAGACAAAGTGTTTCTGAGATCGAGAAATTCGTAAAATCGGGTTTCGTTAGATCGAGTTTTAACCCTTAAACGCCCATGAAGTATCTATTGTAAATACTGATGCAGGATTCTTTGAAAGCGCTATTTATTGCCCAAATAACATAATGCAGCGTGAAAAGTTTTTTATACAACCCTAAATTAAAATGATTAGGGTGGGAATATACTTCCCTATGGGCCTTTGGCAGAACCATACCAGCTGGTAATCTTTCCAAAGCATGGTACAACACGAACGTAATCATTGCACGTAGAGCAAACAACCATCGACCTCTTGTCATTTTGTTCACTTAAACGACACCAGCAACGTTTGAATGTTCATGGTCCCCTAGGAAAATGTAGTACAGGTGAAAGCGGTTGTTGGTGTGGTACACCTAAATGTTTTTTGGTCACCTCGGAAGGCCCTCAGGGCGCGTGCTATGCGGCCTTTTATTTTCAACTGTCTTCGTTGAAAAGTTGTCCGAGGAACTAATGCTTTGCATTGCAGTTGTATGGTAAATATATGTTGCATCGCCATTCGAGCGAGCGATTATGCCCAATGCTTCGTCATCTTCCTCACTGTCACTAGAGTTGTTTCCATCATCAAGTAAATAAAAGTAAAAACCCAGTGCTTCGTCAACTATAGAGCGAGTTTTCTTTTAGAGAAAGAGAAAATCGCACCCTATAGATTGCCGTCGTGGAAGGCCCGTAGGGAAGTATATTCCCACTACACAATCACAATTCAAATGTCAATAACTTTAGTTCCTCGTTAAATTAGGATCTAAAAGTCGACCAGTAATAGCGCCACACCTGATGCATTCCGTAAATGCATATACTGACCTTTCTCGCTGCGGTAAATGCATTCATACACGAATTATCGCAGCTGGTGAAAACCCGTGCGACGAACTCCCGCGCAGAGAGAAAAACGTCGGTGGCGCCAACGGAAACTGAGGCACCTCGCAGCTGCTTGCGTTGGAGTGGTTAAAATTTTTAAATGCGAATGCATTTCTTAGTTGGGCTATGTCAGGCGTCCGTCGGTAGCGTTGTCCGGCGTTGTCCGTGGGGAGGAGGATAGGTTGAGGAGGTGTCCGCGCGCCGGCAGGTGTTATCTCTCCGCTCTCACTCCCTCTCCCATAGCAACAGCTGCAAGCGCGCGCGCTTATCCTCGCCCCTAGCAACCGCAGCAGGTGGTGCGGGCGGAGTAGCGAAGAGTGAGTGGAGAGGAGGAGCGCGCTCTGGTGTGTGAGGGCGCTCGCATCGCGGGAGCTCGGCGGAACTCCCGCGATAAAAAAATTAAAAAAACAGGCGCTGCGTCGTGCTCCCGACCGGGCTGCAGAAATTAGGCGCCTTTTCCTTCTTCGAACCACAACCACCATATATAAATGGAGTGAAGCGCGCGCGAAATGCATTCGCGTTTCCTCACGATTCCCTTCGGGGAGGTGGGGGCATTTTTTTTAACATGAAAGTGTTTTATGCCGGGGTCCACTAAGATTTCAGTGACGTATTTCCATCACGGAAATGACGTCGAAAAAAATACACATGATCAGAATACAAAGAAAAAAGTTCCGTCAACGGGAGTCGAACCTGCGACTTCTTGGTCCGCGACAAGAGATGCCGGGCACGCTATCCACTGCGCCACGGTCACATACTATGCAGGCTTTA
Organism: Rhipicephalus appendiculatus; assembly: GCA_030522465.1. Lineage (NCBI taxonomy): Eukaryota > Metazoa > Arthropoda > Arachnida > Ixodida > Ixodidae > Rhipicephalus > Rhipicephalus appendiculatus. Next base: position 2,671 of record JALIZH010027718.1, read on the forward strand.
CAAACGCGCCTTTTATATCTACCACTGTCCTCCTACAGTGCTCTTGCTAAAGTGAAGTAAAGCATTATGCCCGTGAAATACACGATTTGTTTCTTCAAAGCGTCGTTTCTACGCGTCCGTCCCATTCGGCGCGTTTCGAATAGGAAAAGTGCAATTTTGTCCACGCATTAACACACTTCCAGGTGGCGACCTCACCGCTAGCGTCGGCCTTGCTCATAGCATGCTCTCCGACGCGCGAGTTCTTAGCGTTCCCAACTTACGCTCGCCCCGCGAACAATCGCATCTGGCCAAAGGGGAAGACGCGACGCACGTTGCGTATCCCTCTGGTCGGTCAGTAGTGTTCAATAACTAACATGCCGCGAGTAGGTGACCTTAGCCCAAGTTCGGCGTCCAATCAATGACGCTCTTCTGGTGTCACTCCGCTTTCTCTGATTCCGCTCTCACCGTACAGCTACCACAAGCATCTATGACCACAAGGGTTTGTTTAATCATTGATTATGAACGTTAGTCGTAGCGATATAGATGTGCCACCAAATGTCAACGTAGATGCATCCATGTTAAACGGTGCTAAAACTGTCAAACACCAATAGACGCTGTGCAAGCTTTCTTATATCAATGTACAGTAAACATTCAACTATTTCTGTACAGACACGTTTCACTTTCGTGTTATACCGATTCCTATGACGGAGGGATCAACCATGTTTTCCTATTGATTCTCAAGGATCAGTTCAGATGTAGCAACCGCCTCAGGGCGGAAGAATTGGAAGTATTGGAGATAGAGGCGTTTAAACTTGGTGGGAAATATGTTCCCTGCGGGCGTTCAAGGATTAAATATACTGTGGGCGTTGCGTGCAAGCGTAACGCTATGATTATAATGCATAGTGTAACGGGCATGTTGGGGATATTTCTCACCCCCTGGAGTTTAGTAAAGTGCGCCTCAATCTTCGTAAACGGACGTCCTTTCATTTTTCGAGAGATGTAACTGTGAAGAGTCTTCCAGCTAGCTTGTATCAACAGTTGCAGTTGCCTAAGCAGAATGACATACACTTGACGTTTGTTTCGGCCGTTGGTCTCGGCGAACTAACGGCAGAGAATAGTAGATGAAGAACCCGCGATACTCACTTTGCGCTAGAGCACTGCACGGGCCGGCTTTTTTCGGCCCGGGCCCGGCCCGGCCCGAAAGCGCCATGCTCAGGCCCGCCCGAGCCCGGCCCGGTGTTTTTAAATACGGCCCGTACCCGGCCCGGGCCCGAAAGGTTTGGGCCCGGCCCGACCCGGCCCGGCCCGGCCCATTTCAAAAAATTATTTTTTGAGCATAAACGAGGCGCTGTCCAATCTTCGCTTACAGTGAAGATACCAGCCACGCACAAGATAGTTCATGGACAGTGTTGTGAGAACTTATGACAGTGTCACGATTTTCACTGGTACTGTGTTTACCATCGGTTAATTACGCCCGTAACACTTTTGCGAAAGAATTGCAGGGGGATATATGAGGAGGCACAGCTGGCTGTCCATGCACGCAGCGCTAACCATGCAATGTTATTATTGCATTTCAAAGAACGACTACAACATACAGCGCCCACATAAAGTGGAAAAAAGCGGACATTTATAGTCGAGCTTACATTAATTGCTGACAAGCTGGGACTATTGAGTAAATAGAGCAGAACATATCCTGCAAACTTGGTTTGTTGCGCAATGCAACGAGAGAGAGAGAAAAAAAACGTGCTCTAACTACTCCTGGGAGGGTTCGCCAGGCTGGGTCGCTTGTTCCGGCTTAAAGGAGGAAGAAAGTACACCTTTCTTGCATAACTTGTCACTCTCCTTAAACTCGACGTGTCCGAAAACAAATGCTGGGAGGAGAATCGTGACGCAGTGGAGTCCAATAGTAAGGTCATATTACGGTTACCTAAAAATCTGTAGCAGGGCCAATTGAATATTTTTCTTAATTTCCTTACGTAAAATTAAAACGAATAAATCCATCAGTCAATGAAACGAACTTTATTTCTCCCCAATATATATAAGAGGATGGTGGAGAAAAAGCCGCATAAACTATAGCTTAACAAATCTCAGGCACTCTGCAGAGTCAAGCAGCAAATAAGCGCGGTACAACATTATAATACTGCAGGATGTAACAAAGAATATGTAAATATGCAAAACTTAAGCACATAAGAAATACGTGTAGCAGACACTGGAAAGTGTTTACTTGGCTGATACATTAGGATACACAAAGTTATCAATAAAATACTTCGTAACGAAGATAATCTTGCAGTAGGAACAACAGACGATACAGTCAATCCAAGAAAACACATCTGATAACACTAATAATGATTACGAAGAAATATAATTGAACGACAGGACATCGCATACCTTTCACGAAAGATTAAAGACAAAATAAGTGCAGCAATAGAATGAATGAAATCTCAACAAAAATAGAAACCAGAACAGTCGGCTTTTTTCTTTAACACGTGAAAAATCGAAAAATGAGTGTCCTGGTCTTTCCTTTCGCACTGTACATCTGTGATAGTAAAGCTTTGTGACTGTAGTAGAGCGAAGAAAGCTTAAAAACTGCTAACTTACCTCAGAGTCAATTCCAGTTATGTCATCGACTGATGAAGTAGCCCTAGCAACTCATGAGGCTATGAAACCAAGCCCAGTTGAAGAGCCGGTGGTGCCGATGAACAGTGTAATCGACGTCAATAACGTTCGGTGACGCTGAGGTTTTCTTAATGTAACGAGCAGTTCATTTACAGAATTGCAGAACTACACTCGGCACCGTGACTCTGGTTTTCCACTTGGCCCCTTTTGAAATGTCGAGCCAGAGAGAGAGTGAGTTGATATTTCTGCAGGAATCACGTGACTCTCGTGAAGCGTGCGTCGATTGGCTTCCGTGATGAAGACGCTGCCGTGTGCGCCGTACATAGCACGCGTTCGGCGTTCGGCGCCGCTGCGGCGCCGTGGCTCGCCAACGGAGACGGGCGCCGTGGTGGCGCGGCGCCTACGCCTTTCTCTGTCTATCCTCGGTCTTTTAGAATTCGTTGCGTTGGTTGCGTGTCTCGTAGTCTTGTGTTCGACCGAACATGCGTATCTTCGTAGTCGCGTTGACCAGTCTACACAGTCGCGAAGGCGGAAGCAGGCGCAGCGAGCATGCGAGCGCAGCTGCATACTCGAAATGTTTCCCATGATACCGATGGGCACATCTTATATGCACTAATCTGGGCAGTGCACCGTTGCTTCCCTCTTGCCGCAGTGCTGCTCAGCTGTACCATTTCTTTTGATACACGGTACCCAAGTACGTGTTTCACTCAATATAATGGTGGGAACATATATGAGACAATTTCCAGAAATTATATGTAACATACCGACGGAGACAAAATGCGAGGCGTCTTGTATTGTGCGATTTCAGTGCACGCTAATGCACTTCAGGTGGTCTAAATTACCCGGAGCCTTTCACTGCAGCGTCTCAGATAGCCTGAATAGGCTCGGGACGCTAAATGCCCCAAAACAACAAAGCCAAACAGCATTATGCGCCATTGCCGACGTGTATGAGAGTCGGGCCTGATACGGGCCTGACCCAGGCCCGGGAGCCCGGCCCGGGCCCGAAGCTCATGGGCCCGAGCCCGGCCCGGGCCCGATCTAACAATTTCTTACCCGGCCCGACCCGGCCCGCGGGCCGGGCCGGGCCCGGGCTTTCGGGCCGGCCCGGGCCCGTGCAGTGCTCTACTTTGCGCCTCGGCTTGGGTGGCGTTTGCGAGCAACGGCTCGCCGTCGGGCTGTGTTGGCGGGCTTAGTAGCGTTGGAAGGTCGCTTGCTTCACCAGTCTGCGGGAAGTCATCATCATCATCATCATCAGCCTGTCTACGCCCACTGCAGGGCAAAGGCCTCTCCCATGTTTCGCCAATCAACCCGGTCCTGTGCTTTCTGCTGCCACGTTATACCTGCAAACTTCTTAATCTCATCTACCCACCTAATTTTCTGTCTCCCCCCTGACGCGTTTGCCATCTCTTGGAATCCAGTCAGTTACCCTTAATGACCAGCGGTTATCCTGCCGACGTGCTACGTGCCCGGCCCATATCCATTTCTTCTTCTTGATTTCAACTATGATATCCTTAACCCCCGTTTGTTCCCTGACCCACTCTGCTCTCTTCCTGTCTCTTAAGGTTACATCTATCATTTTCCTTTCCATCGCTCGCTGCGTCGTCCTCAGTTTAAGTTGAACCCTCTTTGTAAGTCTCCAGGTTTCTGCTCCGTAGGTAAGTACCGGTAAGATGCAGCTGTTATATACCTTCCTCTTGAGGGATAGTGGTAGACTACCATTCATGATTTGATAATGCTTGCCGAATGTGCTCCATCCCATCCTTATTCTTCTAGTTATTTCACTCTCATGGTTCGGCTCCGCGTTTACTACCTGTCCTAAGTAGACGTACTCCTTTACAACTTCCAGTGTCTCGCCACCTATTGCAAAGCGCTGTTCTGTGCCAAGATTGTTCCACATTACTTTAGTTTTATGCATATTAATTTTCAAACCTACTCTTCTACTTTCCGTATCCAGTTCAGTAATCATAAGCTGTAATTCGTCTCCCGCGTTACTCATCAATGCAATGTCATCAGCGAATCGCAGGTTACTGAGATACTCTCCATTAACTCTTATCCCTAACTCTTCCCAATCTAGGGCCCTGAAAACCTCCTGTAAACACGCGGTGAATAGCATTGGAGAGATCGTGTCTCCCTGCCGTACGCCCTTCTTTATTGGGATTCTGTCGCTTTCTTTATGGATTACTATAGTGGCTGTGGATCCGCTGTAGATTTCTTCCATTATGTTTATATAGGCTTCGTCGATGCCCTGGTTCCGCAGTGCCTGAATGACTGCTGATGTCTCCACCGAATCAAATGCCTTCTCGTAATCTATGAAGGCTATGTATAGGGGTTGGTTGTATTCCGAGCATTTCTCTATCACCTGATTGATAGTATGAATATGGTCTGTTGTTGAGAAGCCTGTACGAAATCCTGCCTGGTCCTTTGGTTGATTGAACTCTAATGTCGTATTAATTCTGTTAGCAATTACTTTTGTAAATAGCTTGTAGACAACGGACAGTAAGCTGATGGGCCTGTAGTTTTTCAGGTCCTTGACGTCCCCTTTCTTATGGATCAAGATGATGTTGGCGTTCTTCCAAGAATCTGGTATCGTCCCCGTAGAGAGACACTTCGTATACAGGGTGGCCAGTTTCTCTAACACAATCTCTCCACCGTCTTTCAACAGGTCTGATGTTACCTGATCCTCACCAGCGGCTTTGCCTCTTTGCATTCCCTTTAGGGCTTTCTTTACTTCTCCTGTCAATACTGGTGGGATGTCAGATTCCTCTGGGCTATTACTGCTTCTTACGTTATCATCCTGACTGTCTCGGCTGCTGTACAGATCTCTGTAGAACTCTTCCGCCACCTCAACTATTCTATCCATATTGGTTGTGACCTTGCCTTCCTTGTCTCTTAATGCATACATCTGATTTTTGCCTATGCACAGTTTTCTCTTCATAGATTTGAGGCTTCTTCCGTTCTTAATAGCATGCTCAATTCTCTCCATATTATACTTCCTTATGTCGGCTACTTTACGCCTATTGATTAACTTGGAAAGCTCCGCCAGCTCTATTTTGTCTGTTGCATTTGAGGCTTTCATGGTTTGACGTTTCTTAATAAGGTTTTTCGTCTCTTGGGATAGCTTACCAGTGTCCTGTCTAACGACTGTACCCCCGACTTCCACTGCACACTCCTTAATGATACTAGTCAGATTATCATTCATTGCGTCAACGCTAAGGTTGGTTTCCTCGGTTAAAGCAGCGTACCTATTCTGAAGTGAAACTCTGAATTCCTGTACTTTCCCTCTCAGAGCTAGTTCATTAATCGGCTTCTTGCGTATCAGTTTCTGCCGTTCCTTCCTCAAGTCTAGGTGAATTCTAGATCTTACCATTCTGTGGTCACTGCATCGGATCTTGTTAACTACTTCCACATCCTGTACAATGCCCGGGTGGGCACACATTATGAAGTCTATTTCATTTTTAGTTTCGCCATTAGGACTCCTCCACGTCCACTTACGAGTAGCCCGTTTTCTGTAGAAGGTATTCAAGATCCGTAAACTGTTGCGTTCTGCGAATTCTACTAGTAACTCCCCTCTGGCGTTTCTAGAGCCGATGCCATATTCCCCCAACTGCATGATCTCCAGCCTGCTTCTTGCCTACCTTTGCATTAAAGTCGCCCATCAGTACAGTATACTGTGTCTTTACCTTACTCATTGCTGATTCTACGTCTTCGTAGAAGCGTTCAACCAGTTGATCATCATGGCTTGATGTAGGCGCGTAGGCCTGTACCACCTTCATCTTGTACCTCTTATTAAACTTAATTACGATACATGCTGCGGGAGCTGCGGGAAGTAAAAGGGGATTAAAGCGCCCTTCCACCGCGTCACGCGAATGATCGACGGAGCTGTTTAGCACATGACACTGAGGTGACGTAGAGCTGTCAACGAATGTGCGAACTCATTAGCGAGTTTTAGTATATCGGGAAACGCTTACGTTAGCGTTACCGTGTGCCTCAACGTGAACGCTAAAACGGAACACGCGGCATGCCAATTGGTGGGCTTTTAGTACAGCGAAATGCATTCCCGCTAACGCTAACGCAAGCACATACGGCGCCATCTAGTTGTAAAAAAACTCCCCATCTCCCGCTAAAGGGAACCATGTGTGGATGCGAAGCAGCGGGGAGATAATTAGCTTGAGCGGGAGGAACGTCGGCGCTCTCATTTCACGGCAGCCGTCCGGGCGCTCATCGCGGCATTGCACCGGAGAGAGAATGAGGCGCGCGCGCTCCGTCATTTTTATGCCGACGTATACCGTGGCACCCCCCAGCGGAGTATGCAGCTGTCACACCACCTGTCGTGCGCGCCGCTCCGTAGAGGATTCTTAGAGGAGAGAACAGGGGGGACCGTAGGAGAGAGAGGGAACGTGCATGCACTGTGCCTAGCCATTGCTAAGCAGCCTCTCTGTGCTCTCGGCCATGACTCAAGGAATGGGGTCAACCTGGGCGACAGACACCACCTGCCTAGCCATTGCTAAGCAGCCTCTCTGTGCTCTCGGTCATGACTCTCACGACTGTGATAGGGTTGACGGCCTTCATATTACTACAGTGTTCTGGTTCACCTAATGGGTGCTTCCCTACTTCATGAAAGTGGCCGGACGCGGGAGGGACGGACAGAGCCCCGAGCATAAGATGCTTCGCATCTAAAACACGAAATGCACTGTAAAAACCTCAAGTGCGCCACTAAATCGTGCTGATCCGATATCACCACCGCTGTTGCGTCTCCGTTCCGCATTTAGTTGTGTTGCGTGCTTTCTTTCGACATATGCCACAATCGAGCATTCCTCAAAACCCCTGTTACCTGTCTCAGTTTGACTTGAGGCCGCATTTCCCTTAAATCGGAAACAGGCGAATTAATACAACGTCGCCATCTCTGCGCGGCTAGGGAAAATATGAGCGAACCTTGTAAACATTTTTTTTTAAGCCTTCTGCAGGGCAAATCGACTGTGTATCTCGAAAACGGAGCCATCTTATCGGCTGTATATGGCTGGCGAAGCCTCATTACTCAAATCTAAATAAAATACGAGCATTATTTGGGAATGAATGCGTTTAATAATGCAGGTCGACGACTAGAAATATTCGAAGTGGACGGCTCTCGCTTCAACAGGCACCGCCATCTTGCCCTACGTACGGGATCTCTTGCGTGCGTTAGCGTTGAACGCTATAGATTTGAGAAATAGCGTTCGTACGTAAGAGCTCGGGCTACGTTTACGTTATGCACATGCTCAGTTTGGAGCACGCAACGCTAACGCTAAATCCTTGCGTTTGCTGTTTCCCGCTATACTAAAACTCGCTATTTACTGTCTTACCCTCGGTTTGCCGCCGGATAAGTCATTTCGAACACTACTGCTCATTCTAACAAGACAGGGCGTGCAAACACGGACACAAGAAAGAAGTCAGGGCACCACAAACGTTTGTACCAACTAGCTCAGATCTCTGTTAATGTAAACTACTGCTCAAGCGCGAACGACTCGCTCCACCGTGGACGTCTGTACGTATGCGGCCTGCACAGACAAAATAGACGCAGAATCAGCTTTGGAAATTGTATTGCGCCTGACTGGCGCAATGCGCCAGTCATTGTGCGACCACTGAAACGTTTGTTTTGCATCAAATTTTCGCAAATGGCAATTTTCCCTCAAGTGTATAACTTTACATATTGGCTTGCCATGTTTTTTTTTTTTCCCACTTTTATTTCGCCAACACGAATGTCAGGGAAGCCTCTGCAGAAAGCATTCTCTGTCGACGATTTGTATTTTGCATTGCACCGCGAGTAAATAATATTTGCATTTTAAAGATGTTGTGGCGTTGTTGTGACGCTGAAGAAGGCTGCAAGGAGACTGGGAAATGCGGAAATGGGTAACACGCAGAACGTTTCAACCACAATACTCCTTGTGGAAGCGTTCACTGTAGGCTGAAGCTTCTCTTGTTCCGCAAATGCTAGCGACGCCTTGTTCTGTTAATAAATGAGGCGGAGCCAAGATACAAAAGGACGCATTATCCATTCTACAGAGGGTAGGCAAAAGACGTCATAAAAATATCTGGGATTTCTTTGTACGCCGCTGTTGGTGTTATCTTTTTTTTTTTTTTCACATAATTGCACACCTCAGAAGGGCCAGAAAGGTTGCGCCGTTTGTTCCGAAACAGTCAGGCGCGTGTTATTAGTCAAAACGTGTCATCTTTTGGAATCGAGATGCCGAAAATCCCCTGAGGGAGCGCGCATCTTCGGTTAAACAAGTACCGTTTCCAACGTTGTGTCTCATGCAACTATCGTCGGTGACAGCCTAAGAATAAATATAGGCTCCACCCACGAGGCCGCATTGCCCTTATTTTTCATGCTTCCGCCGTGTTGCTACTTCACGCTGCGGAAACGACGGAACGCTATAAAGCGTTGCAAAACACTCCGAGCTGCTGCCGCTTCGGTGCACGTCAAACGCGACACTATCACAAACTTCAACTGCATCGAATGACGACCGGCGAGGATGATGCTGTGTACGTGTGGATAACAGTTGATTTTTTATTGGTTCGTCCTAACCATTACGTCATAGCAAAGGGCAGCTCTAGTTGGACGCGTATAACACAATTGGATAGTGGTTCACCTTACATTTTATTCTTAGCTTGTCACCGACTATAGGGGCGCTATGCAGGATGGCCCGAGCTTGGCGAAACTCGGGATCTTTCCGAGCTGTGGCGACACCCCCTTTTGAACGAGCCAACAGTACGAAAAGGTCAGATCCACCAATCAGCGCGCTGCGTTCCATTGGTTGCGATGGAACGCGGCGTCACGTAAGGACGATCGATAAAATTGGGCGGTGTTTTCAAACCAGAGAGGCATCTTCTTTCATTTGTTTGTCGTTCCACTGAGTGCAGAAGTGCACCCATGAAATTAAAGTGCCAGAAAGGTTTACTGATGATATTTTTTAAAGGCAGGGGCTGTTTAAATTCGTTTTGAAGCTTTTAATGTCTGTACTAAGTATCCTTTAGAATAATTAGCACGGTGGCCTCTGAGATTAGTTCCGGCCGAGCACCTTACAATATCGCGACCGTAGCTAAACCCGAGGCCATGTGTGCAATCATCATGGTCAGCCTGCACATTCTTGCGCGTTGCTCGACTGGCGCGCGCCCTCTTCTATCCCTTCATGGTGTGCTCGCTGCCCGAGGACGCGTGCGCCCGGCTGATTAGCTAAGTGGCTGGGCGGTACCCCTAGCTAAATAAGTCAAGAGATGCTATGAACAAGCTAATTAAGCCAAGGCATCCTGAGATCGAGCTAATAACCATACCTTACTAAGACCATGCTAATGAAGCCATGTAAAGCTATGGCCGTGCTAAATAATACCAGGCTACTTAACGCGACGTTAATTATGAGCACGCTAAGTAAAGTCATCCTAATTAGACCTTAATATGAGGCTAATCAAGATCATGCGAATCAGGTTTATGTTAATTAGCTGCATACTAATCAATATCATGCTAATTGCACCCGAGGTAATTATCGTCGTTTGAATTAAAACCTTACCAATCAAGACAAAACTGTTCAATATTATGTTAAGTCGTGCCTAATTAGTCTAATCAAAATTAAGACCGAGCTGATGCGTTGTTTACTTCGAAGCGTATACCGAGCAGACTGAGTAGACGACCGACTTAAAACGCTGGAAGAAGCTAGGTGATCACAAGCCTTGCACAAGTAGTAAACCTGACCAAATTATTTTATATGCAAAGAAGCTGCCGCTTAGCGTCCACCGCATGAAACCTTTGACAGTCACACCGGCACCATGACAGTCACCAGTTGAACTGGGGCCTTCTCAGAATCAACGAGTTTGTACCCGAGTTCACGCGTCAATCAGTTTGATTGACAGACGCCCGCGGCGAAAATCGGGTCCACCCACCGCGTTTGCGCTTTCTAAGGAGCAGTGCTCACGCCGCAACGCCAGCGAGCGGCATGATTCATCTATCGCTTTATCGCGTAGACTGTGCACACACGCACGAAGAAATAAAAGTTATATCATCACGTGGCTGCGATGTCTCGCATTCAATTTCACCGCGCTCACGACGTACCACTCACAGCCACGTTGCCGCCATGATGTGAGCGCCCCTAGTGACAACCTGTCCGTATATTTATCCGCAATATTTGATAGAAGCGAAACGAGCTGCACGAGTGCAGCGTGTGCACTCTTGTTGCCTTCGAGAGTGGAAATTTCCATGCTGCGGGTGGAACGAAAGAACATGCCCGAAAGTGGAAGAACGCCCACGAACACGCGTGTGGGAGGCGCAATGCTGAGTTGGCAAAAAGATAGCGCGACAATCAGACTGACGTCGCTGCACTGTTGAAATGTGGACTGAGAGTGGCGGCGCTGACGTGTTCGCACACGCGGTGTTTCTTTGATTACCGCCGCAGATACCCCACATGAGTTTTTGACGCCACGCTCCTTCATGTAGCCGTTTTTGTCGATGCTGCTATCACGCGCTCCGCTCTGTCTTCGTGCCATGACCGCCGCAGTGCGAGCTCGAACAAACTCGTGTGCCCGAGAAGCTCGGGCCATCCTGCATAGCACCCTAGGTCTGTTATTGCGGGCGCGGACGGGGTGTGCCCAGGCGCGCACACCCAGGCGCGTGCGCGGCATTAGGCCTGGGCACACCCCGTCAGAGCCCGCAGCTGCCGCAAGGTGTCGCCCTGCAGAGCAAGACCGGCTGCTCATGCGCTCTACACAGACGATGATGATGGTCGTTTGGGTTTTACATCCCAAAACCATGATCTGAGGGACGCAGTCGTGAAGGGCTCTGAAAATTTCGACCATCTGGGGTTCTTTAACGTGCACCTAAATCTAAGTATACACAGGCCTCAAGCATTTTCGTCTGCATTGAAAATGCAGGCCGACGCGGCCGGGATTCGGCGGGTCAGCAGTCGAGCACCATAACCACTAGATCACCCTGGCGGGCCCCGTTCTACACGGACGGGGACACGGCTGTACTATTAGGCATGCAATAATAGTTCTTGATACTAGGCGTGTACAAGGCCCGTAAGTCACCATCGCGCACAAGCACGCGATGTTTAACAAGTGCAGTGCTACGCGCCACCGGTGACAATACTGCAGTCACAAGCAGAGTCATTGCAAGCAATCGGAAACTCGACGGCTGTGGTAATGTATCGATTTTGTTATAAGCTGGGCTACGCCTAAAGAGATGCCAGAAGAACGCTGAGCAGCAGACAGGGATGCAGCTTCACAGTTGGAGGAGCATTTTGTTCAATATGTCCTCATCTGAATAGCCTTGCTAGATGCGCAAGTTAAAGATAATTTGAATAGAATGGAACACGATCAGGTTCGACATAACGTCATCCTTCTCCTCTTGGTGAACCCCAGTGAATAAGAAAAGTTATGTGCCAAGCGCACGAAAATTTTGATCAGTGTCGACAAAAACGAATGCGAAAACACGCTCATAATATTTCAGTATTCTAGCTTGGAAGTCACTGTTCTAACTTCCGTAAGTGGTCTTACTGCGTAGGTATTGTCTTCAAAGTTCATTTCGCAAATAGTTTAAGCTCAAATTCACGCTTATGTGGTAATGGGCTGCGAACACATAGAAATGTTTGTTACATCAGAATACAGAATGTAATGCAGAGGGAACTGGCACGCCTACGGAACTAAACATATGGCTAGATGAATGAACCTATTAGAGAAGCCTACAAGCGCCATAAAATAGTGTTCGCACTCACCTGTGGCATTGAGGAGAGAGTGGAATCTGCGTTTTCGTCGTCCACGGCTTCACGGCACCGTGCCTCCATTATGGTCTCAGGTTCTCAAAATGTGGTTAGGGACCGTTTGCAACAGATCCCCCCTCCGCTCGAATAAACGCTAAGTATGGCAATGGAAGCCTTGCTTCGATGCACGTCTCGGGAAAGTCATGTGTCTCGAGAGCTGTGACGGTGCCAAACAGTACTGCTCACACGCGCTGTTAGTGATACTTTCAGATAATGCTCTCGTCTTCCATGGTCGCCGTAAATTCGAAGGAAGGAAGAACAAAACTTGATAAGCTGTTAAATTTTTTTCAGATGCGCAGATGTGTTGCGCTATATCGTTCTGGGCCGTAACATTCCTTAGTGTTTCAAAGAATAACAGAGGGCTGAGGTAGTCGGTACGTGTTCACCCATATGTCACCATCGTCCACAAGCAGGCCCATCTTTGCATATGTGATGCCACGCGCCGCTTGCGGCATTACTCCAAACAGAATGGACTTATATCTCTCGTAGACCTTCATGCGTGCCGAATTGATAGCATCTATGGCCTGGGCCTGCGTAGACAAATCTTAGTGCTTTCTTTGTTTTCCGCCGCTGACCGCTAATAATAATAATATCTGGGGTTTTACGTCCCAAAACCACGATATGATTATGAGGAACGCCGTAGTGGAGGGCTCCGGAAATTTCGACCATCTGGTGTTCTTCCACGTTCACTGACATCGCTATGTACACGGGCATCCAGGGTTGCCGTTGGTGGCTACTTTGCGCCAAATTGGCTACTTTTCGACCCTGTCTGGCGAAAAAAAATTCAGGTTGGCGCCATGGCTACTTTCTGGCTACTTTGAACTTTCACTTTGGTTCGTTTGCTTGCCATTTCTCCGTATTATTTCAAGATGAAACAGCAAGCAAGTTTGAAGAGTAACCACTGCTTGCAAGCTCTTCTGTCGTGTCGGCCTATGCGCGCACATGTCCTTCCCCTCCAAGCGGGCTGGTGCGCACCGAGAAACCCAACGAACGTTACATGCGCTCGTCCCTCGGTCTTTTAAGGCGGAAGGACGCGCGCATGTACGAAACGCTGGCTACACAGCACAATGATGACGCCAGAATCTAATGCTGAAACACAGCGCGTCAAAAAGATATCTAATTTAGCGCAACAGGCTGTTGGGCTAGTTGTCTATTCATGATCAGTAAAAGCATAAGCGCTAAAAATCGACGAGCACTCAAAAAAGAGAGCAGACAAAGGACATGTGTCTGTTCTCTTTGTCTTGTCCTTTGTCTGCTCTCTTTTCTGTGCGCTCGTCGATTTTTAGCGCTTATTCTTTTCATTATCAAAGCGATATCCGCAACAAAATGAAGCTGAACTGTCAGTAGCGTAGCCAGAAACTTTTTTCGGGAGGGGGGATTCAACCATACTTTCTGTAAGCTCGCGCGGGCATTTGCATGTGTGCGTGCATATATACACATGCAAAACTGAAACATTTCGGGTGTAATTTCAACCCCCTTCCCGGCTACGCCACTGTGAGCTGTTAATCTTCCATCAAATTTTGCTTCCTGAAGCTGGACTGGTATTATTGTAACTTTGTACAATTTCGGTTTACGGCTTCAAGAAAAAACAACATTACGTTTAACATTCCTGCTGAGTTGTTGGCCCAAAATGACTTTTACAAGAACTCTGTGTATTGTAGACAAACTGTATGCAGGCGCACTGAAAGTATAATAATTTATTAATTTATTCGCACTTACCTGCGCCTTGGAGACCAAGCAAGAAAGAAATATTGTGCTCGTTACACTTCGTTTTTGCTTATTCCAAATCATATTATTTACAGTTTATTACTAACGACTCTATACAAGATGTAACATTTTCTTCTGTTTGGCTACAAATTTGGCGCTAAAATTTAATGCCATGGCTACATTGGCTACTTTTTCCTTGAGTTTTGGCTCCTTTTCAAGTCTACCCAACGGCAACCCTGCGGGCATCTACCCTTTCACCTCTACCGAAAATGCGACCGCCGCAGCCGGGACTGAACCCGCGACCGTCGGGTCAGCAGCCGAGCACCGTAACCAATGATCCACCATGGCGGACGCCGCTGAGCGCTTTCACGGTTGTTAATCGGCGTTTGTGGATAGTAGACTTCAATCTTGAGACCGCGTTTCCACGCACAGTCTTTGAACTCACATCTCACATTTCAACTAGCAACGGCGCTGTGCAAACTTTCCGTGACGAAAGTGTTAAAGATACACCCACACATTTCATATAGCATGCACGTGGCATCCGTTGGTGAAATTATTTTGCTTACTATATAATCAGAGTCATTCAATTCTTCTTTTGGTTGCCATTTTGGTTGTTCTATTGTAAACAGAACCACCCGCCGGCACGCAAAACGTGTTCGGCATCATCGTCCCAAACGCACACTTCCACTGTCTGAAAAAGAACGCAGCAGATTTACAGAAAGCACCACAGCCATTAGCTCGTGTCGCACCGCGCAAGCGTTTCGGCACGTGAACGATGGCCTCTGTGGCACAATGACACCGCGTTGCGGCTGCTTTGGGCAGCGTATGAAGCTGCCCAATAACGTGACGGTGATGTTTCGTGACCATAAGGAGCACTGAATGACTCTTCTACAATGAAGACGAGCATAGGCGTGCGCAGGGTGCGCCATTAGGGGGGGGGGGGCAAGGTGTCATCGCGGTGCCCCCCCCCCTTGTCACGTCCAAAACACAACATGCTGGACAACGGATGAACAATTGAAAATGAAGCGATTACTTGCTTCTCACTGTGCCCTGCCTTTGTTCTGTGGCTTTCCGTGTGTAAAGATGGGGGGAATTGAACAGTTCTTGGAATTAAACATGAGGGGCCTTCGGCTGCCATTATCCTCAAGAACCTATGTGGCCATAACCGTGATTTTTCAAGAAATAACGGAATAAGTCCGACTGTGTACCGACCACGGTGTAAGAATAAGTTAGGTGCTGACACTCGCCGCTCCGCTCGAGGAGAGGGCGCGGGTAGATTGTGTTCGCCGATGACCTTGAGCGACGAGTAGTTTTCGCCGCACGAGTAGAGATGGCGCTACAGTATGGGGTGTCAGGGTCTCGCGCGCGGCGCATTCTGAAATTCACGTGCAAAGGAAGATCTTTCTGAAAACTTTGTGTGCGTGCTGTTCATGATTTAGAAACGCGTTGCCCTGTGCCTGTGGGCCCTGTGAGTGCATTTGTTTTGCTGATCCGTGTTTTGTGATTCACCGAACGTATACCTCGACGCTGCATATGACACCGAGTACCCGTTAGCGGCTTTGTCGATGGCTGCGCCTCGAAATGGGCAAAATGTGTTTTGTCCCGAATGGCAAGTCGGAGTATTCGCCTCGAGATCTTGGAGTGGCGCCCTCTCGCGTGTGACGTCAGGGAGAGGACTCGGATGCAGCTCTTCGCGCGCGCTCTCGCTGCGTGAAGGCTGTTCGACGCTGCCGGCCTGTCTATCGCGCTCGCGTTATTGAAACATTGGTGGGCGAGTTGATAAAGCAATTTGTACTGAATGTTCAAGCAAAATGCACAGCGAAATCGAGTGGAGTTGCCGTCAGGAGCACGTTCTGTGTCGATTGCTCCTGTTGTCGTCTGCTAGCCATCCATGTGTACATCTGCTTCTATGGTGAATTTTTCTTTTCGCGACTGTTCTATGGCCGTGGCGCACTCAAAATGACTTTCCTGCCCGTTTTCGATAACTGACTTCAGCGTTCGGGCTTCAGCGTCCATGTCTGCGTTAAAGCGCAATAAATGTATACCGCGTGTTCGGTTGCCAAGCCTGTGCCTTCGGTTCAATTCCTCTTTTCGGAGTTTTAAGCGCATGAAAAACGACGTGTGATGTCATTCAAATAAATTAAGTGGCGTTACCGGCAACAACGTTTGATTAAATACACATTTTTAGCAGCTGCTGTGTAAGCGCGTCGTAAGTACTTTAAATTGAAACACGAAATAAACAGGGTGAGTCTAAAGGGGATGCACGACGGGGATATGAAATATCGGTAGGTTGTCCGGAGTGATTTTCTTTTGTTTTTGTTCTATTTTTTTGCAACATATTTTAATCCTTACGTTAATAAATCGACGTTTGTTCACTCATTCATGGTGGTCTGAAAATATGCTGAACAGAATTACTGTAATCATACTAACGTTGATAAACATAAAGTTTTCGCATCGAAAGATGCATTTGCAATAAAATACTGTAAATCAGTCTCAACGGTCGACTCCTGATGTGGCTTGGTGCGATCACTGTACTAAAGAGACTCGAGTTCCTTATGCATTTGCCTAAGTTGACTCGAAGGCGAAAGCCATCTTTTTCTTGAGTCGATGTATTGTTCCTTCGCCGCCCCCCCTCCGAATGCTTTCTGGACGTAACGTGGTTTTGCATTGAAGCTTTCTACACATCACCTGGTTTTGCATCGCCTCCGAGATCGGCCCACAAATCACGGAGGCAATACAAAGCGACGATGTCATGTGATGACATAATCATGTGACGTGACGTTATGACGTCACAAACTTTGTCGGTCTGGGATGTCATGATGACGTGATCATGTGATGAATTTTCGCATCACTCGTGTTGACGCTGGCGGCGCGGAACGCCGACGGTCAATTTTCGCAATTTATGTGGAATCTAAGGCTCCCAATCTTGTTACAGCACGGTAAAGAATCACAATGATCAGCCACAGGGGCCAAAAGAATGTTGGGAAAGAGCTCTCTTTCTCCTCTTCCTGGACACATTCGCCGATTTTCTAATGTTTACGAAGCTGTACTATCGGTGTCAAGTGAAACGCGAACACTGCAGCGGATCGCGTCGCCCAAGCATTAGAAATATAGTGCGCGCCATCCTGTCATTACCATTGGCAGGCTCGCACAGTCGAGTAGGCAGCACTGCGCGATCGAAAACATGAATGCGGCTCATGAACGTATCTATCTCTAATCATAAGAGGCGAACTGTACCACGCGCACCACTGCTGGCGTTTCATTCCGAGCGATCTTATTTGCATCCAGCTCGCCCAATCTATGCTAGTGGTCCGCAATAACCCGCTGGTCGATGAACTTATCGATTTCATTTTGTCGGCTGTCGTGTCTGCACAAGTCCACATGAATACAATTGGGAGTGGAGCGTGAATTTTCGTTCATCTCAAGTCTGTTTACACAACGCTGATTTTTGCGAATAAGCCGCAAAATTGATCGCGCTGCGATTTCAAAGCAGCGGACACTCTCTTTAACTCACTTGGCGCGGGCGTTCGCGCTCTCATGTAAACTATTTCAACGCCGTCCAGCCCAGTGAGCAACTCTACGAACTCGGGGGCATGAACCTGACCGCGATGGCTGTCGGTATACAGAAGATATGTTAAATGTTAACGTTTCTTAAACTCATGTAATGCTAGCAGTCATCTCAATAAATATCATTACAAGAAAATGCAGCTAGTAGTCGAGGAACGCCGTGTGACGCGAGCGAACTATAATAAAAATGCTGCTGTTTTAGCAACAGCGTAGCAGACGACAAAAGCCGAATCCCCGCCTTTGCGTCACCGGAGCGCCGTTCGCAGCGCCGCCATCGGTCGCACACGAGGCGAATAGGACTTGTACGGAGCGTGTGTCGCCTTTCAAGGCTCCGCGTGAACCAGAGCGCTTCGGTAAATGGCGATGGGCGATTCTGAGAGCAGAAGAAGTCTTGGAGCCTACTGACCATGTGTGCGCGAAGTATTTCTCAGAAGAAGGGACCTCTTCAATATATCATGCAGAATACAAGGGAAATGTCTTGTTGTTGCACACCCAAAAGAAACCTGTGCTCTCTTCGGATGCTGTGCCTAGCATTTTCCCGGGCTGTCCAAAATACTTGACCGCGCAGCTAAAACCAGAAAACCTCCGCGAAAACGGCAGGCTATACCGCCGACTTCACGGAAGCGAGGGGGGGCCAAAAGGTTCAACTGCTTCTGAAGTGCCTAACCCGACCGCTGAAAGTACGCCAAATTTATTGCGCGTAGAAGCAGTGAGTCCAGGGCATGACGATGCTGAATCAACAGGCACGCTACGCAAGAGGCCGCGCTTCGAATTCAGCACTGACGGGCCTCCTCCACGTGAAGACGTGAAGAGGAGGATACTTCTCAACACCACACTGATAGTGTGAGCAGCCTATGCGCTGCCAATTCACTTCGTCGTCATGCCGGAAAGGTAATTGCTTATTTTAAACTATGATACCACTTTTCGAGCTGCCTCATCTATGCTTATTAGGACCAAGGCACATTAAATGTTGTAGAATAACCAGTCAACAGTACACACACGCACACACACACACACACACACACACACACACACACTCACGCACGCGCACACACAAACACACACACGCACGCAAACACACACACGTACGCGCGCGCACACAAACACACACACACACTGACACACGTACGCAGACACGCACGCGCATGCACGCACGCACAAAACATACACACTCATAGGCGTGCGCACGAGGGGGGGGCAGAGGGGGCGCCCCCCCCCCCCTAGTCCCCTAAAAGCCTAGAGAGGGGGGGGGGGCGCAAAGTCTGCCCCATACATTGACTTAATAGGGAAGGGGGGGCGCTGCGAAGAACCTTCGCCCCCCCCTGAACGGTAACCCTGCGCACGCCTATGCACACACTTACACACACACGCACACGAACGCGCGCATACACACGCACGCACAAGGTCGTCTTTCCAATCGCTAGCGTGCCTTGGCTTTTCGGTGGAGACTGCCGCAAGGTATCAAACCGCAAACGTCCTCCACCTGCCATCCTTATTGCAACTACCTCGCATTTTCGCCCACGGCCAACGTTGCTTTTTTTGCTCAGAACAAAAGACGCTGACGCCGACACCGCCAACGCCGCCGACACCGGAAATTCAGCGAAACGATCTCTTTAACGATGTCGCGTCAAAATGCGACCGCTCTCCAGACCAACGTTTGCTGCTGTCGGAGCATTTAAGGCTGAACCACATGCTGCGTTTTTTCCGGCGTTTTCTGACGTTGCGTCTCTCGGCGCCATGAAATCAACGCCGCCAGAGAGGGCGGCCAACCACATGGAAAGCGCTGAGGCCAGCGCCAGCCCAGCGTCACACATGCGACCAAAGGGAATGAACTTGATACCTCGCAAAGCAGTGTGAAGTATCCGTCACTTCACCAACAAAAATATTCCTGATTACAAGTTTTATGTCTAACTTGCTGTTCTGTAGTGAGGGAAACGAATCACAGTGCCGCCGAAAGGCTATTTTTGTTTGTTTTACTTGTAACGCCACCTATTGAGCATAAGAAGAACCAGAAACTCGTAATATATGGCCTCTGAGCTTGAAGTTGTCGCCCGTTTTTGAGGCCACGCATTCGGCCAATACACTCAGGCCTGCTAAGCCTACCGATGAACTTGAGGATGGCGCTCGGAAACTGTTCGAAGAAATCCCGAGCGTTTGCTGTCGAAGCTTCTGAGGGACAAGCTAAGTCAAATACAAGCATCAGTTGAGAACTTGCGGGTCACACAGAGCACGGCGACGACTTAATAGATCTGAGGCGGGTGGCAGTCATTTTGGCAGCAGCGACGGCGCCGTTACGTAGCGGAAGTCGCTGCCAACCTCGCGCTGATTGGTTCTCCGTCCATCGGACGGCTTCCGGCGTCGACGCCGACGCTGCAGATGTCTGGATCGTCCTGAGGTGGACGTTTCGGCCACCGTCACCAGTAGCGCCGACGCCGAGTGACGCCGGCTTACGAAACGCCGGGAAAACGCCGGCAAAAACGCTGCATATAGTTCGGCCTTTATATGACAAAAACGCTGTTGGGAAATAAGCTGCATAAACGATCAGAAAATCGATTTCGTTACCGCAAAATCCCCGTGTATTAATTTATTGACATCCATGTACATATGCATATCGAGCGCGGTAAACAAGCGAGGCTACGCAGCAATAATCTACACAGCGCAGATCGGCGCCTTTCCCCAGTGACCCCCCCGTCTGTTAGCGCCACCTGTCGCCGCCGAAAGGAAACCGCCTAGGCGGCGAACACAATCTGGACGCGGCGCCGGCCGCAGAGTCATTACCTAATATATTCTTACACCATGGTACCGACATGGAGCGGTTTCTGCGCCCCCTTTTAGGGGAGGCGGCCGGTGCTCTGGCCCCCCTCGTGCGCACGCCTATGAAGACGAGTACCAAGTTAACCGGCAAGCATGACGTCCAGTGTGAAGTAAAATCGAAAGGCGAGCTAGTTGGTACTCGTTTATACATGTGCATTAAAAGTTAACACGACAAGGACAAGAAATCGCACTACGCCAGCGTTACTCACAACTGAAGGCTTTATAGCATCATAAGAAAATATATGCCCGAACCCGATCCTCGCTTGTTACCCACGCATGCGCACCATTATAGGCAATGCCAACACCATGCGGGAATATACGCCTAAATAAGCACCAGTCTTTCTCGCAGGGAAGATCACTTACACACTTGGCTATGCATAGTGCTGAGTGCGGATGAAAATCGCAGTTTGCAGCGACAGAAATTTCGTTCAGACAGCGAGATCGCACGACGCGTCAACTTGCAGCAGCTTCGCATATGAACACTATATAGGGCGGGCGTCCTTCTACATGGATCACTACTGATGATTTTCCTAGTCTGCCAATGAAGTGACACTGCTCGTGCAGAGGATATATATATATATATATATATATATATATATATATATATATATATATATATGGGGGGGGGGGGGTGCCTACGTTTTTTCTGTGTTTGCATTGACTAACGGTGCGCGTGCGCGCCTAATACGCGAGAATGGGGCTTTGGCACACATTTTTTAAATGAGAAGCATTTCTTAGCGAACTTAGGCGACTTTGAGCGTATCTATCTAGCTATCTATCTATCGATCTATCTAGCCGCCTACGACTTTGTGATGTCCTGGCCGTATCGTTAATGGGGTTTATACCAAATTTGGTATAGCATAACATGACTGTATGACGATCATAAATGGCTGGTCATATCATGAAAATCATGACTAACTTGTCATGAAAAGTATGATTTACATGCCACGTTCATGGCGCGCTCGCGGCCGTTTCGTTAGCTTGATATACAGCAAATTTGGTACTGTGTGACGTGGCTGTATGACGAACATAAATGACAAGTGGTAATATGGAAATCATGACTTGTCATGTGTGACATGACTTGCATGCCACGCTGATGGCCGTTTCGTTAGCTTGATATACACCAAACTTGGTGTTGAGTGACGTGACTGTATGACGAACATAAATGACAAGTGGTAATATGGAAATCATGACTTGTCATGAGCGAGATGACTTGCATTCCATGCTCATGGCGCACTCGCGGCCGTTTTGTTAGCTTGATATACACCCAATTTGGTATTGAGTGACATAACTGTATAACGAACATAAGTGGCACGTGGTAACATGAAAATCTTGGCATGCATGTCATCTACAACGCCATTTACATGCCACGATCATGGTGCGCTTGCGTCCAGTTCGCTAGCTTGATATACACAAAAGTGGTATTGCGCGACGTGACTGTATGACGAACATAAATATGAGGTCCTAACATGTAAAACATGACATGCAAATTATGTAAAGCATGATTTGCTCCTTCCTGGCTGCTACGCATTACATCGATTCCCACAGTGCGTGGTATCTGCCGGCTTTTTTATTATGATGCATTAAAGCGCCCAGTTGTGAGGAAGCGCTCGTGAGTAAGCGCTTAACGTTTCGTGTCTTTATTCGGTAGTTATTTATTTCCATAACGGAAATATAAGTGCACTCCTCCTCGTATGTCCCACTTTTTTCCCTTCTGGATGTAATTACTTAAGTTACTCAAAAGCTCCAAAGAGGGATAATTTGAAGGGCTTGTTTTTTTTCTTTTTTAGGTACAATAATATTGAGAACTAAGAGACAATAAGGCCATGCAAAGTATAAGGCATGATATTTGTAGTACTTATGATACAAATGTGAAGAAAGTAAAGTCGACGAAAAAAAGATAACTTGCCGTCAGCAGGGACCGAACCTTCAATCTTCGAATTACGCGTCCGATGCTCTACCAATAGAGCTACGGCGGCGGTCGTCCCCTCGTCCACTTCGTTGGGTATATCGCATGCGCTGTGGGGGGGTGTGGGACGCGGGGGGCCGCTCCGTAGAGCAGAGGATTCCTAGAGGAGAGAAAGAGGGTGAGCGTAGGAGAGGAGAGAGAGAGGGTGGGGACGCTCATGCGCTGTGGTGGTGTGGGACGCGGGAAGGAGGGACGGGCTAAGCCCCCTCCAAACACATGCAAGCAAGATCAAGGAATGGGGTCAAGCTGGGCGACAGACACCCCCTGCCTAGCCATTGCTAAGCAGCCTCTCTGTGCTCTCGGCCATGACTCTGATGACTGTGGTAGTGGTTGACGGCCTTCATATTACTACAGTGTTCTGGTTCGCATAATGGGTGTTTCCCTACTTCATGAAAGTGGCCGGACGCGGGACGCGGGAGGGACGGACATAGCCCCAAGCATAAGATGCTTCGCATCTAATATAGGAGGTAACATAACAATCATGACGTGCACTTCTTGTACAGCATGATTTACATGCCACGCTCATGGGGCGCTCACGTCCGGTTCGCTGGCTTGATATACAGCAAAACTGCTATGGCGCGCCGTGACTCTATGACGAACATAAATGACAGATGATAAAATGAAAACCATGACATCGATGTCATGTACAACATGATTTACATATACCACGCTCATGGTGCGCTCACGGCCCTAGCAGTAGCTTTACACACACCGAAATTGGTATTGCGCGACGGAACTGTTTGTGGAACTAGATTGATAAGTGGCAATATTAAAATCATGACAATCATGTCATGTCAGCATGACTTCCGTGACGCGCTCATGGTGCGCTTGCGGCCAGTTCGCTCGCTTGATATACACTAAATTTATATTGCGTGACGTGTCTGTATGACGAGCATAAATGACAGATGGTAAGATGAATATTATGACATCCATATCATGTACAACATGATTCACATGCCACGCTCCTGGAGCGCTTGCAGCCAGTTCGCTAGCTTGATATAAACGAAAATTGGCATTACTCGACGTGACTGTATGGCGAATATAAACGGCTGGACGTAACATGAAAATCAGACATTCATGTTGTGTAGAGCATGACTGGCTTGCCACGCTCATGGTGTGCTCGCGGCCGTTTCGTTACCTTGATATACAACAAAATTGGTATTCCCAATTTCCATAGATTGTCGCGCCGCCAAGCGGAATTCAGGAGCGTCCTCTCAAGGAGGGTCAGTATGGCATCACTACGTAATCGCTGCCTTGTTCGGCTGTGCTAGCCTCAGTGTTAACGCGTTAGCAAGAAACGAACACTACGACTTCACATGTTTCCTGCATCAGTGAATAAACCGGGACCTCCGTGACACGATAAATCAGATGATCCGTTCTTGCGAGAAGCGAAGTCTTCGTGAAAATACGTGGCAACTCGCGCTTTCAATGCTAGCCCACAGCGTACTCATATCAGCTTCGCGAGGTTTCCTGTAGCCACGTAGTTTAGTTAAATGTTATCGTCTGACCTATTCCGTTGAAACTCACCTTGTTTTACTTGCACATAGCATTCTTTGGTGCTTTGGTACCGCATGAATCCCATAACATTGTACGCGGGAAGTCGCGTGGACTCGCGATTTGCTCCGTCTCAAGTTTGCCAGCTTTGCTGCGCCGCTTGTGTTTGTATGTCTGTTGATAGGTGACAGCACAATGCAAGCAATTTGCTTGTTGGCGGTTTGAGAGCAAAATCGGCAAAATGTTCTCCGCATCCAGACAAACGTGGCGATGCGGAGTGGTCTAAGTCGTTCGGCGCAGGAAATTCTTAAGATTGCTTTCAACAGTGACGTTGAAAGAAACCGTCTTGGCGACCAGGATTTTTCACTGGACGTAGATGGCTGTGAAAGCACCGAGAGTGACAGCGACGATGAACGATCAGCTGCTAACTCGCGAGGAGTGAGTTGCAGCTCACGTCCCCTTGTGTGTTAGTTTCTTCACTCTCGTAAGTCCCTTTGATTGTATATGTATAATATCCTTGAGCGAGATCACAATAAAACCATAGTTTCTCTTGTGCACTGCATGTAGCGCAATTATTGTGGATGTTATGGAGCGCCGCACGCCGCCAACACGATCGAGCTCGACCAGCGAAGCGAAATTGTTAGAGCGACGAAACGTGCAGTCAAGGCCACAATTCACGCCTCTCGATCGCTAACTTATGCATTTCACCGGTACCTTATGGTGCATTCAGACGACGGACCAAATCCGGATGTGGAGGCGTACGTGGACGGCGCGTCACGTGACCTCACATCAGCGATTCTTCTCCTCCGCGCCTCGTCCTCGTGGCTCGCGGACGGATGAGCCCTACCTGTTTTTCACATCGGGATTCTGGCGGCGGAACGCCGCAGCTTTAGCGGGCAACAGGTTGGCAACCGGTACACTTTTCTTCTGCTCGAGCCGTACGGCTGTCGATTTGAGCTCTGCTGGCGCTTAGTTCAGGTTATTTCTGGGGCAGTATTCCAAGGCGATCAACTTTGAGATATCTATCACTTTTAATGCGCGCTGATTGGCGGGTTGGAAGGTAAGTTGTCGCTTTAATCACCGCACATGCAAGATTCTGGCGCAGGCAAAGTGGCGGTGTCGCCGATAGCGGTAGTCTCGGAACACGGCACATGTTTGAACACTGATTGTAAGGTCAAGATGCGAACCAAGAGAAGGCAACAGTCAAGATGCGAACCAAGAGAAGGCAACATATTGTGGGACAGTGTATCCTGTAGGTACCTGTTAACCATAAAAAAAAAACTCCCCATCTCCCGCTAGAGGGAACCATGTGTGGATGCGCAGCAGCGGGGAGATGGTTAGCTTGAGCGGGAGAAACGTCGCCGCTCCCGTTTCGCGGCAGCGGCCCGAGCGCTCATCGCGCCGCTGCACAGGAGAAAGAATGAGGCGCGCGCGCTGCGTCATTTTCATACCGCGGAACTACCGTGGCACCCCCCAGCGGAGTATGAATATGTCGCACCACCTGTCGTGCGCGCCGCTCCCTGGAGTATAGGATTCCTAGAGGAGAGAAAGGGGGGGAGCGTAGAAGAGGAGAGAGAGTGAAAGGCGACGCGCATGCGGTGTGCGGGTGTGGCACGTAGGACGCGGGCGCCGCTTCGTAGAGTAGAGGATTCCTAGAAGAGAGGAAGGGGGGTGCTAAGAAGGGGGGAGAGAGGGGGTGTGGGACGTGGGAAGGAGGGACGGACAAAGCCCCCCGCAAGCACATGCAAGCAAGATCAAGGAATGAAGTCAACATGGGCGACAGACACCACCGGTAGTGCGTGTTATTCTTTGTTTGCACCCACCACCTGACTAGCCATTGCTATGCAGCCAATCGGTGCTCTCGGCCATGACTCTTGTGAGTGTGATGGTGGTTGACGACCTTATTGTACTACAGTGTTCTGGTTCGCATAGTGGGTGCTTCCCTACTTCATGAAAGTGACCGTACGCGGGACGCCGGACGCCGGACGCGGGAGGGACGGACAAAGCACCAAGCATAAGATGCTTCGCATCTAAAACTGCCGGCATCGGCGCATCACTGCATCCTCCCTTCGTGTGCGGGGCTCCACGCGCGGCAGACGCGATGTCAGTCTTCAGCAGATTTTTCTTCCCGTTCAGCCAACAACACCGCTTTCACCGAAAGAAACTACACTACACTCTACGCTCTAAAAAGCTCGGCGAGCTTCGCATTCTGTCGGCCTCCATGTTGTTGAATACTCTCAAACCGGTCTGCTGGCAGCGGGCGCAGGTCAACGCAGCGGCTGTGGTCGAGAGTAATCCGGCTGTACTCTCCTAAGACACCCTCCGTCGTGTGGAAATCGCCTGCAGGCGGATCATCCGCGGATTAGCCGTCCGCGTCCACGACAAATCCGGATTCGGTCCGTCGTCTGAATGCACCATTACGAACGGCATAGCTGTACGACAAATTTTCGCTACGTCGAAAAATTTGTCGTTGTGAAAAGCATACGTGCGTATTCTTTTCGATATTGATGTTTCTATCGTGCTGATCGAACCTGCAACATCCGAGTTCACTGAACTGCGCACGGCTAGAGTCTGAGCATGGCTGTGACGCAAGCGCTACAGAATGGGATATGAAATGCTTGTGTTCCGTTCAAGAAGCAACTCCGCGTTCCTGACTGCGCAACTAATGACGACGGCGTATGTTTGCAAACCATCACCACGTTAAACATTAGGTCCCGTGCAGCAGCGATGGCGCTACTCGCTAGCGGCCTACTACTGCGGCAAATCCGTCAGGCGCAGGCTCGGTACATACTACCTCGGAGTGCCGTTCAGTTCATATGTCAATTGCAGTTCATGAAGTTTTCTCCAGCACGCACAGGATTTCGCAAAGCATCGCTTATGCACGGTAACGGAGCTGAAATATAACCTTTCACACCGCGGCAAATACTTAGGTGGTGAGCTTCCATGGTTTGGGAAAGTATTTCGGTCTCATATCCATTTCAGTGTAGCTGATGACTTCATCCGGTGAAAGTGGCACAGCCGTACGTCCTATCTGTTCCTATGCTAACAAACGGGTTGACCCTCCTCCGGGCCCCATCTTGAATCGTACAGCGCGCCACCTACAGTTCGTGGGCATTGTGAATTGCATGACGTGACTGTATCACAGACATAAATGGCAGGAGGTAACATGCAAATCATGACACGCGTTACATGTGCATCATGATTTACGTGCCACGCTCATGGTGCGCTCGCGGCCGTATCGCTGGCATGACGAACACCAAAATTGGTATTGCGTGACGCGACTGTATGACGAACATAAATGACAGGTCGTAACATGTAAATCATGACATGCATGTTATGTACAGCATCATTTCTTCCATGCTGGCTGCTTCGCATTACATCGATTCCCACAATGCGTGGGATCGCCGGTTTAACTGTCTCTTAGGTCTCATGAAAAGCTCCTTAGTTATCATAGAATGGCCTCATCATTACGCTGTCGCCACATGAAGATCCTGCTGCCAATATTCGTTGATACCGTCAAACAAAAGTGGTGATGTCCGCCGAGCCAATCTCTCATCTTCTGGCAACACTAGCGCGATCAAACTTACACCAGTGGTCCGGTGATGGCAACCGGAGGATACCCCGCCCATAAGTGACGTGGTCACACATAATAGCTTCAAGCGATTTCTTTGCATGGTAATGCAAGCCACAAGAATTACACTTAATACTTCCAACACTCTTGATTTGATCATAACGAATTGTCCTGAATATTTATTTATTTATTTATTATTTATTTATTTATTTTTATTTATTTTAAAAACTGTCGACCCCAGTTCTGGAGTCATTACAGAGGGCATATTGCAGATGGTATTCATTCATACAGAGCATAGAGTAACATTCCAAGTAACATACGTATTCACTTACACTATTGTTAAACAACAACAAAATACAAGGAACAATGAATTCTGTATACAATGAAAAACGAGGAAATATTCATACCAAAATTTGTTATACACTGTTAGAAAATATGTGTATATTGCCACGCGCTATTCTTATTTTCACTTTTGTTGCATTAGGTTTTCGCCCACAAAGACCGTCAGCAAAGCTTAGCTCAAACCGCGCCTTATTGTTCTAGAACCTTCGCGATTATTGTAGATCGTTTTGTTAAGATTGCGCGCAAGACGCGACCACTCGAGATTATTCCAGAGCGTGCGCGATGACCAGTGATAAGGCTAGAATGTTCGACGCGTGATGCATAAAAGCCGGCGCGCTCCAACGATGTTCAGTTGTTGATCGAAGGCCGACGCTCTGTTCGCCGCTATCAGTGCCAGCGTATATTGTTGTAATCTTACTTTCCGTTTACCGGCCACAAGTTCGGCCTAATAAACAGTTTCATCTTGGACTCCTAGCCTGCTGCCTTCGTCGACGTCACGACCACGTGACAATATCTAGCGCATCTTCAATATCGGCAAACCATCATTACCTATAATTGCGTCAGACAAACTATTCCGCATTTAATTTGCGCTAGGAAATAAGAAAACAAAAAACTGAAACGAGAGGCATCAATTTCAAAGGCACCAAATTTTCCCGTATGCATGATATCAGAAGAGCAGGACAAATGACGGTGACCGAATCAACAATATGCGCACTTTTCTAGCAGCAAACGCAGGAAACTGCAGATTTACGCATACCAAGCCAGGCAGCTGAGCGATGCAGTGAATGAGCAAAAAAAAAAATTATCTTCATTTTACCAGACGGAGGCGAAAAGGCAGGCCTGATCAAGTGCTGACTGGCCTCCTACAGTGCACTTGTGCAAAAAAAAAAAAAAAGAAAGAAAGAAAGAGGAAAATCACAAAAGTATGCGAAGCATTCACGCACTACTGTGTGTTACGCACGGTTTCTAACATTGCGCTGAATTCGGGTAGTGTGTCGGCATTAGTAACACTTGCATTCAATTTATTCCATTCGCGTATTGTTAGTGGGAAAAACGATTTCCCAAAGATGTCGCTCTTTGAGGAATATTCTTTCAGACTGAACTTATGCTTATAACGAGTAGGGCGCGACTGTGAGAGTGTGACGTACTTAGACACATCTACCTTGTAGTGACCATGTAGCAACTGGTACAAGAACCTCAAGCGCGCCTCTTTCGCCCTAGAAGTTAGTTTATCAATGCCAGAAGAAGCGAGAAGGTTAGTGGGAGAATCTGTACGTTTGAACTTGTTGTGTACAAACCGTATGGCTTTGCGTTGTACTGCCTCTAATTTACCAATAATTGTTAGTGAATAAGGAAACCAAACTACGCTGGCATATTCTAATACCGGTCTTACGAACATGGTGTAAGCCAAGAGATTTGCGGGCGCTGGTGCACTTCTCAGTCGTCTTTTTAAGTAGAAAAGTTCACGCAGTGCGGCCGCAGTGACGTTAGCTATGTGTGTATCCCATCTCAGGTCAGATGTTAATGTAATGCCTAAGTACTTATGCTGCGCAACATTAGTCAGCGGTGAGCCATGAATGGTGTGAATGAATTGTGACGGATTTTGTTTACGTGTTACCGTCATAGCTGCAGATTTTTTCACATTAATCGACATTTGCCACTTAGCGCACCAATCCGCTAGCTTGGTTAGGCACTCTTTGAGGTTAATGTGGTCTGTGAAGCTGTTTATCTCCTTATAAATAATGCAGTCGTCTGCAAACACCTTGATATTACAGTCAATGTCTGACCCGAGGTCATTTATGAAAATTAAAAATAATAGCGGACCCAAGACGGAACCTTGAGGGACCCCAGAAGTTACGGGGGAGCTATGTTTGACGTATGACCCTCATACAGCACGAACTGTGAGCGATCTGTAAGAAAATCTTTTATCCAAGAGATTCTCTCCTATCACACTTTTCAACTTTATCAGCAATTTGCTGTGGCATACACAATCAAAGGCTTTAGATAAATCAAGTAAAATCATATCTGTTTGGCCGCGATTATTTAAGGTAAAAGCTAGATCATGAACTACCGCAGTTAGCTGTGTAACAGTGGACAGGCCACTACGAAATCCGTGTTGATTAGGAGACAAAAACTTAATTTTCTCGAGAAAAACAGTTATGTGTTTTAAGATGATATGCTCTAGTAGCTTACATGAAATGCTAGTGAGGGATATGGGCCGGTAATTTGAAACCAGTGACTTTTCTCCTGATTTATGAATAGGTATTATTTTTGCAATCTTCCAGTCATCTGGCAGCTGGGATGAGGTAAGCGACTTTCGAAAGATTAGCCCAAGAAACTTGCTACACCATTCCGCATACCTTTTAAGAAACTCGTTAGGAATATCGTCTGGACCACTCGATTTTTTAGGATCTAATTTGAGAAGTAAGTTCAGTATTCCTGCATCTGAGACTTCAAGGTGATCGATGTTTAGCGAATCGGGGGGATAATACTGGAGGAATACTACTATTATCAGTAAACGTTGAATGTGTTTGCATTAGCTGCGAAACAACCTAGAGTGTTTGCCAACAAAGTTTTTTAGCGAGCCAACGTGCGGTCATGGTCATCGTCACGTCGTGCACTTGTGACGCACGCTGCACATGAAGAGGCACTGTGGTAAAAGGTGTGCAGCATGTAATCAAATGGCTGAGAACAAACAATGCTTTGACACTGCTTATTAAAACTAATATGCATCGGACACTGATTATTGACCAGGTATTAGTGATCATTTGATAATCACTTTTCCTTTGAATGTTCCCAGATCCAGCTTTCACGGACATCGGCGTTTAGTTCGCGTGTCTTCCACCACGTGCCGCATGACTTTTATGTTTTGAATCTCGCGCGAAGTCAAGAGTTGCGTCAAGGCAAGAAAGAAAAGGAAAGAAACAAAAGAAAAAAGTTCAGAACACACAGCTTCACGACTTGGCGTGGCCTGCCGCGTTCGTTGCTAACGGCGACAAAGATAAGACCGGCGAGCTGCAACGTTAAAGTGGCTAGTCATTCCCCGATCCTATGGCAACGACTCGTTTTACGCACCAGAAAAAGAAAACGGTGCCCGACTGCACCGGGAATTCGGAAGGGCAGCCAAACGTATTCATTCATTCCCTTCGCATTTTTTTACAGCAAGTATGTTATGCCCGCCGTTTGTCCGGTTCGCGATGTAGAGAGGAAACCATGATCCTGCCGGCGCGGCCACGTCAAGCAAAATTAAGAACAGCTGTGCCTAGTTAAACCAGTGTAACCATAGACAAGCCTTATTAAGCCATGTTGAGCATTGTAAAACCTAATTAACTACGCATACCTAAGCTAATGAAATCACACCTCAAAAAGCCCTGATTTAACCGAGCTGAGATTCTCGTGTGCCTAGTAATGCCGAACTATGTAAGAGGCGCCGAGCTTAGCCTAATACTAATTGAGACTGAATATAACTAGTGGTAGCTCGACTAATTAGCTAATTAAGCTTACCTTCACATGGGATGGAAGCTAATCGAGACCAAGCCTCGAATTTGCAAGTTAGGCCAATTTATCTAATTAAGGTAAGTAAGGTACTTGGTGCTGTGATTGCCAAGCGATTTCCAATGAAACCCGATCGATACCTATCCGATAGTCGTGAATCGCAAAGTGATCGCGTGAACACTTCGTGCATGGACGTGTGAATGAACGTGTGCCTAGTCAAGCCAGGACCACGCGAGTGCCGACCAGCTGTGCTCTGCCCCATCCTTACGCGACTCAGCGCGAGCTGCGCAAATTTTTTACCATGTTGAAAGGCTCGGCCGATGACAGATCTTGAAGCAGTTGGCGCACATTTAATGACTTGACAGTCTAATGATAGCATTTCGCAATGTTAACTAGTTCTAGGTTACTTAGCTTATAGCGTCTGCTTACTTTTCGTCCCCGTGTTTTCCGAGCTTTTTTTCTACTGAATAGGCTTCTCTGGATGCACAGAAAGTGGTTATACTTCTTATAATAATTGTTGGGGTTTTGCGTCCAAAGAACGCGATATGAATGTGAGAGATGCCATATTGGAGGGCCCCCGATAGTTAGACCACGTGGGGTTCTTTAACGTGCACCTAAATCTGAGCCCATGGGCTTCTTGCATATTGCGTCCATCGAAATGCAGCCTCCGCGAACTAACATGGTGCTACCAAACGTGCGGTTCAAACTACAAAGTACGGCCGCGGCGGCGCATTTTCGATGGAGGCGAAAATGCTTGAGGCCCGTGTACTTAGATTCAGGTGCACATTAAAGAACCCCCGGTGGTCGAAATTTTGAGAGCGCTCCACTGCCGCATCTCTCATCATACGGTCGTTTTGGGACGTTAGACCCCAAGAATTATTATGACTATTAAAGTACAAAGTAATCGTTCTAGAAGGTCTTGGCTCGCGGTACACATAAATCGGCGGATAGCACACATGATGACGCACGTGCGCTAGCGCTACAGATTTGCCTGTCACCGGCTCCAAAAACACTACCTAAAAAATTGTGGTTGATCCCTCTGATATAGGAATCGGTATAACACACGAAAGTGAAACATGTCTTCACAGAAGTAGTTGAATGTTTATTGCCCATTGATATATAATATCTGTTGGTGTTTAGTGGCTACAGCACCCTTAAACGTTGATGCACCCATGTTGGCGCGTGGTGACAACCTCCATCACGATAACCAACGACTCGCGACCGGGATACATTTTTTGGAAACACTGCATTGCACGCACCGGAGCATCGCGCAAATCACACATCAACCACAGGCGTTCGCAAACCGTGGAACAGGTTTTCACTAAATCGTTCTGTGAACTCATGGTCCTCTGCAGCGAAGGGTGCATGATTTAAGGGTCGGCGACCGTCCTGTAGGTGTGTTTGGCATGCGCCGTCGTGTTACCGAGCAGCGTCCGGCTGGTGGGTCGCTTCGGCGAAAGTACGATCATTTCGGTCCTGCTTCGGTGAGTGTAAGGAAACCAGTTGGGTCACGATGCGCTCAACTTCGGAAACGCGAGAGGCAGAGTTCTCAGCTTCAGCCGTGAACGCGCGAAGGCCTCCCGCTCCCCCCATTGCGTGTCCCTCGCTGCACCAAACTGCGCGACATTCGCCCGTCGACGCCGTTGTCTTTCTGGGGCGCTGAATGCAGCAGTTCTCGTAGTCGGTGCCGTCGCACTCCTATCAGTAGATGGCGGAGAAACACGGTCAGGGCATATGGAAGCTGCGCATGTTAGCACAACGCGAAAGGCAAAGCACGTAACTGCGTCGTCGCCGAGTCAAATCAGCGCGTATAGCGCGCCGCAGTTACAAAGCTCGTGGCCTCCGAAATTAGCTGCAGAAACATCGGAGGTGATTGCGGAGGCCACGCTCCGATGTGCTGAGTAGAGCCAACGCTACCTAGGTGGCGTTGGTAGGGTGCATTCGCTGGATGACAGAGATTCGCGTGGATGCGAACGCTGGATGACAGAGATTCGCGAAAAAAAGAAGGCCGCGCCTAGGATATTTTGGAGCCACCTAAAACCGCTAGGTAGGAAGTCTGTCACAATGCAACAACATATGGTAGATGAAGAAGGAAATCAATTGGAAGGCTATGAAGCGCTAGGTTACATCCGAAAGGTAACAGCCGATTCGTTTAAAAATGTCGCCCAGGGGATTCCCCCGGTGAGTAAAAGTATGCAGAAGAGTACAACCGAGGAAGATGTAGTACTTGAGAATTTCAATTGGAAGAAGGCCGAAGGAAAAATTCCTAAGCGCACTACACCGGGCTTAGATGGGGTTCCCGTCAGCCTCATTAACGAACTAGGACATAGCACTAAAGAAGCACTGCTGAAAGCCGTAGAAAAGTGCTTACAGGAGAGGGAAATACCAGAGAGTTGGCGAAAAAGTAGAATGAACTTAATCTACAAAGGCAGGGGAGAAAAGGATAACATTCACTCGTATAGACCGCTAACCATTACATCGGTGCTATACCGGTTGGCGATGCAGGCAGTAAAATTAAAAATAGAAACGTGGGTAGAGCAAAATGATATTTTGTGAGAACTCCAGAATGGATTCCGAATCGACAGGCGGTTAGACGATAACCTGTTTGTTCTTACACAGTGTATAGAAATATCAAAAATAGAAAACAGGCCCTTATACGTAGCTTATCTAGACATCACAGGGGCATATGACAACGTTAATCAGGAAATTTTGTGGGATATATTGAAGGAAGTGGGCATAGGTGACGACTGTATACAGCTTTTGAGGTAAATATACCGAGAAAATACAGTTTGTGTAGAATGGGAAGGAATAAGCAGCAAAGACAGCGTTGACATTAGCAAGGGGCTGAGACAGGGATGTCCTTTGTCCCCGCTGTTATTCATGCTGTACATGGTGAGGATGGAAAAAGCGCTAGAAGGTAGCAACATTGGATTTAATCTGTCACACACACAGGCAGGCGCGATGGTTGAGCGGAAGCTTCCAGGTCTATTTTATGCTGACGATATTGTCTTATTTGCGGACAGTCAAGATGATATACAGCGGCTGGCAGATATATGCGGAAGGGAAGGCGAGGCTCTAGGACTAGGTTTTAGTGCAGCAAAATGTGGATTGATGGTATTCAATGATCACGAAGACCATGCGGTCTTAATACAGGGCCAAGAAATACCGAGGGTAAGCGAGTACAAGTACCCCGGAGTGTGGGTAAATGAGGGGGGATAGATATATGGAGGTACAAGAGAAAGCATCGGTAACAAAGGGAAAGATGAATGCTGCAATCATGAAGCACAGAGCGCTATGGGGATACAATAGGTACGAGGTGCTTCGAGGGCTGTGGAAGGGTGTGATGGTTCCGGGGCTTACATTTGGGAACTCAGTGGTGTGCATGAAGTCAGAGGTACAATCAGGAATGGATGTAAATCAAAGGACTGTGGGACGCCTCGCGTTGGGCGCTCACGGGAAGACGACAAATGAGGCTGTAAAGGATGATATGGGATGGACAGGTTTTGAAGTGAGGGAAGCTCAGAGCAAAATTAGATTTGAAGAGAGGCTGAGGAAAATGAAGGAGAGTAGATGGGCAGGAAAGGTTTTCAGGTATTTGTATAGAAAAAGCGTCGACACGCAGTGGAGAAAAAGAACTAGGAGGCTCACCAGTAAATATACGGCTAGCAGTGTGGGCGACGTGGCAACAAGGAGCATTAAGCGAAACGTCAGAGAGGCGGAGAGGACTTATTGGATGACATCGATGGAAAAGAAGCCGGCTCTCAGTGACTACCGAAAGGGAGAAAACGAAATAAGGAGGGAGAGGTTTTATGATAATTCAAGGGGAAGCGCTTTACTGTTTGAAGCAAGGTCGGGTTGCCTTAGAACGCGTAGCTATAAAGCGAGATTCTGTAACGAAGAACAACAATGTACATGCTGTGGGGAACTAAGGAAACGATGGAACATGTACTGATTGAATGTGGCGATATCCACCCAGATATACGTGTGGGCACGAGTCTACATGAAGCCTTGGGTTTTAGGGACAACAATGGAAAGCTGAACACGTCCGCGATAGAAATAAGTAAGAGACGGTTAGAGTATTGGTGGCAGAAAAGTAGAGATAAAGGACAAAAATGAAGAATGGGGAAAAATAAGGTCATTCTGCCTTAAGAGGCAGAGATATGCACCGTGAATTTATATTTTTCTTTGCTATAATAACATACATTTAATCAATGTAGATAAGGCATTAGGCCAACATAAAAAGAAAGTTGTTTTTTTCGAGCCTGATGGCAGACATGTCACCGCCACGTTATAAAGGGGACGCTCATAGCATCCATCCATCCATGCCAGCGTTCGTTCGAATGATGGCGTCGAGGCGCCGTAGTACTGATACTAGAGAAGCGTGCACTGTCGGTGCTCGCTGGTGTAATTATGCAGTACTTCTTTTCTGCGTTCGTAGGTGGCGGCACCACCCCAACAAACCAAGAGCGCAGGTACATGGAGAAGGAGTGTGAGATATATAAGGCGCGTCTGAGCATCTGTCCCCAAATGCGTTTGTGACGCAGTTTGTAGAGCGCCCGGTTTCTATAGCCGCGGACCGAGAGGTCATGGGTTCGATTCCCGGGTCTCCCAAATATGTGAAACTTATCCGTCTGTTTTCTTTCTTTGTATTCTGTTCATGTAAATTTTAAGAACGTCACATCCGTGACGGAAGTGCGTCAGTGAAGTCTTGGTGGACCCCGGCATAAGACAATTTCGTGTTAATATCATCATTCGATTGCCCTCTGGTATGATTTTTTAATGAACGAACATTATTAATAATAATAATAATAATAATAGGGTGTGTTCAGATAAGAACGTCGGTGCATGTCCGCCGACCCCCTTTAATTTCGCCGAAAAAAATATATTTTGTTTTCCGAGTCCCCATGACCACAAAAAACACTTTTGGTTTCGCGAGAAAAAATTTCACCTTCTTTAAAAAAAATTCGCAAGTGTCCACTGAGCCGCCACCGCCTCTTTCGAATTTCGCGAAAATGGGATTTCGATGAGACGCTACAAAAACACTATTGTAGCTGTAGGTCCGAAAAGATTTCTCCACATACTACGGATAGTTTGCGTTGATAAAAAATTATTACTTTGCAGTTCTGATGTTGTTCTGTTCAGAAAAAAAAATCGCGAAATCGACATAAAGCTCAATAATGCTCACATTCAAGATTTTTTTCCACCGCAAGTATAAACGCCAGACTTCCCAAAGTTTCTAAAAACATTGCCCTATGTTTGGTGAACAAGTGTGCTTAACGAAATACCTGAGAGTGGCTTCAAACATTAACCAGAAATGTTCAACTGAGGACATGTACCTCAAAATGCAATATTTTGAAGATCATTTAAAAAAAAAACACCATCTTCGATTTTCTTCAAACTCTCCAGAATTAAAGCCAAGCACGTGTTCTAACTTAATCTGTAAAAACATGTTGCATTATTTTTGTGAGGTAGGAACTACGAAGCACGAAATGTGGCCAAATAGACGTATAGTGAGTAACCACAACATTGAGCGAGCATGAAGCAATAGTTGCCATTATCGTTATTTTTAGGTCTCGAATGTCTTCTGTGGATTGACGGATTGTCAGGAATAAAACAAGAACAGTTGCTTTTGAAGAGGAAATTATTACTACATTTTTTACGCAAATCACAAAAGCTTCTACATGGGTCCCAGCCACTGAGCATGCCGCGATAATGAGTCGCACTCTTCGCAGGAATCGCTTTCAAAATTTTTCGCGCATGTGAGCCTGCGTACGCCTCTCATAAGGAGGTGACTGGAGAGGATCCACCGCTGGATATTTCTCGCTTCCAGTGGCACGTCGGTAATGTGATAACGCAGACGGTGCGTGTCGGCACAAGCGGTCCTTCTGCAGCCCGACCGCGCAATAGTTGGAGCAATAGTTGCCATTATCGTTATTGTTAGGTCCTGAATGTCATCTGTTGTGCTCGAGGGACAACAGCTTGACAGATAAAACCAAAGAGTTGCCTTAAAGGGCAAATTTGATCATCTGCGTGCGTGCACGCGTCGTAGTTTTGGTCCTGGCGTAAGGACTAACCGCACGATTTCTAGAAAGGTAGTCAATCGACCTCTCGGAAGGAACTGTTTATTTACCCCTATTGTGTACACAGGGAGTCATAGTCCCAAGTCATAGTCAGACAAGTTAGACAGTCACAAACGTCACTGAAGCGCTTGTGCGTATCTTGCTCCTGGTGAAGCAACCTTGTGCACACTACTCATTTCGGCCTCAAGGAGGAGAACTTCGTGAGCTCGATCCCTGTGTCAGGGTGAGCCGCTGTCGACGAAATGTTTCCCGAATGGACCTGGTCATCAGCCGTTTTGAAACGTACTCTTTTTTTTCCTTTACAACTAATTGCAATGAAATCTTTCTTGTTTGGGCTTTGTTGGGTGGAGTTGAGCTCATCGTCAGTATAGTATTTCATTGCTGCCTGTATGTTTTCTGGCTTCAGGTTCGATCTGGTGTAGAGGTTCGGATTTGACCACATCCGGGTGTCTATTTTCTGGATTTCCGAATGAGGTGCCGAGTTGCGGATGGAATCATTTCTTGAATCTCTTGAGAAAGGTTCACAGGGAGCAATGTCAGGAGGCGGTAGCGTTCATAGTATGATTCGCAGGTGTCGAATGTGTGCTTTAGGTTGCGCAGCCACTCGCGACACGTGTTGCAGGTTTCCGCTGAAGGACCAGGTTCCTCTGTAGTACCGTACGCTACTGTAAGGACAACAGAAATTGTCCTGGAGATAGCGCCCTCGATCTCCGCTCTCTTACGCTTGGCGTAAGACACTCTTCATTGTGCTTTCACTTTCGCCGGAATTTTCAGGGTTGTCACGTCGGTTGTCTTAACGAGTACGTTTAGCTCTTCGACAACAATTTGTTCGGGAACAAAATTTGCGTCAGACTGAGATGCATCTGGAGACGCTACGGCGATCTGTTTCAAGCGGTTGAAACAGCTCTGGCACAAAATGTCGGTTTCTCTGATGGATGAGGCTTTTTCTGGCATGCGCTTCCTTAGTAAGGCGACATTCAAATCTTTCACACATCAAAATTCCGCTTTTAGGCAATCTTCTTCGTATGCCCCTTTGGTTAGTCAGCGCAAAACGCTCGCTCTGAGCTCCACAACGTGGCCATCAATATCAAGGGAGTGTAATACGCGCACGCGTACTCACGTTCGTTCACCAGCAGAGGACTGCCGGGTTGTCGACGACGAACGGAAGTGAAAGCCGACGTTCTCTTATTACTTCGACCTTTCTTAAGCGAGTTGAGCTGTTTCTTGTTTATGTTCTTTCTTTCTTTTTTTTTTTTTCGGGAGCGGGCGAGCGCGGTCAGGCTGCAGAAGGACCGCTTGTGCCGACACGCACCGTCTGCGTTATCACATTACCGACGTGCCACGGGAAGCGAGAAATATCCAGTGGTGGGTCCTATTCAGACACCTCCTTTATGAGGCGTACGCAGGCTCACATTCGCGAAAAATTTTGAAAGCGATTCCTGCGAAGAGTGCGACTCATCGCGGCATGCTCAGTGGCTGGGACCCGTGTAGAAGTTTTTGTGATTTGCGTAAAAAAATGTATTAATAATTTCCTCTTCAAAAGCAACTGTTCCTGTTTTATTCCTGACAATCCGTCAATCCACAGAAGACATTCGAGACCTAAAAATAACGATAATGGCAACTATTGCTTCATGCTCGCTCAATGTTGTGGTTACTCACTATACGTCGATTTGGCCACATTTCGTGCTTCGTAGTTCCGACCTCACAAAAATAATGCAACATGTTTTTACAGATTAAGTTAGAACACGTGCTTGGCTTTAATTCTGGAGAGTTTAAAGAAAATCGAAGATGGTGTTTTTTTTTAAATGATCTTCAAAATATTGCATTTTGAGGGACATGTCCTCAGTTGAACATTTCTGGTTAATGTTTGAAGCCACTCTCAGGTATTTCGTTAAGAACACTTGTTCACCAAACATATGGCAATGTTTTTAGAAACTTTGGGAAGTCTGGCGTTTATACTTGCGGAGGAAAAAAATCTTGAATGTGAGCATTATTGAGCTTTGTGTCGATTTCGTGATTTTTTTTCTTAACAGAACAACATCAGAACTGCAAAGTAATAATTTTTTGCTCAACGCAAACTATCCGTAGTATGCGGAGAAATCTTTTCGGACCTACAGCTACAATAGTGTTTTTGTAGCGTCTCATCGAAATCCCATTTTCGCGAAATTCGAAAGAGGCGGTAGCGGCTCAGTGGACACTTGTGAATTTTTTTAAAGAAGGTGAACTTTTTTTCTCGCGAAACCAAAAGTGGTTTTGTGGTCATGGGGACTCGGGAAACAAAATATATTTTTTTCGGCGAAATTAAAGGGGGTCGGCGGACATGCACCGACGTTCTTATCTGAACACACCCAATAACAATATCTGGGGTTTTACGTGACAAGACCACGATATGATAATG
>JALIZH010027720.1:0-33927 GCA_030522465.1 Rhipicephalus appendiculatus
TTTCTTTCTTTCTCTACAGGTAGCGGTCGTCTTCCGAATGCTGTCTTGGAGCTGAATCAGCATGGCGTCTTTCATGTTCTTACCAACGTTCGTCAGCCTGTAGAACGGCCCAATGAAATGACCATCGCACGATCATGGGAAGGCGGGTCAAAAGTCTACTTTTTCCGAAGTCGGAATTTTCCAGAAATATGCAATCCCTGATATGGACCTTACGCGTTGTCCAGCAAATTGCTTTCAGTCCGCCAACACCAAGTATTTCAACGAAGCGCCCCCATAGCAAGTGTACTGCTTCGCAATAGTTGTTGTTGTTTTTTTTTTGTTGTTTTGTTTTGTTTTGTTTTGTTTTGTTTTTTTTTTTTGCATCATCGGTAGAACGCATTCGTATGCTTGACTTCAGTTCACGTTAGGGCAAGAATGGGCGCGTGGCCTCGTGTTCAAGCTCCTCGCTTTCGAATCCGGAGGAACGCGTGCCCCCAGCCCTGGAAAGAAAATTAAAACAGCGGAGCTGTTTAAGCTGACTGTTCGTCCGTGACGCGAGAACAGAAATTATCATCATCATGAATCGACGCGCAGTGTCTTCGTCCTCTTCTTCATCGTCATCGCCTTCTTCTTCTGGTTTGCTTCCAGGACAAGTGCGGCGATTTCTCCGGCACGGGATGCAGTGACCGGACGGCCGAGAGAACGAGTACAGAGAGAGAGAAAGAAAGAGGAGAACAAGAAAGAAACGTACAAAAAATGAAATTATCGCGCGAAAAATTTCTTGGCAAGACGGAAAACTGCCAGTTATACGGGTAGCTTAAAGTACAGAATAACATTCTCTTGGTAACTAAAAATGTGCCACGTCAGTCACGCTGACGAGATAGCGCGTGTGTACCCCCCTTGCCGTTGTTTTATTAATGACGCGTGAGCGTTAACCTGAGGACAACGTCACTCTTAACCGCGTCACCTTTAATAAGGGCATACATACTTAAGATTTGTCTGCTTCTAATTTAAAGGTTGTCCATTACCTCTTGATATCGTAGCCTCTACCGTATGAGTCACGGTACTTTTCTATACGTCAAAGAGCAATTTTTACAGCAAAGGTTAACTTGCGACGTGTAAAAGTATAAACTTTATTAAAGGCATCATGTTTGTCTCCTTATATGTACCGTTAAAACTCGGTCTAACGAAGCCCAATTTTACAAACTTCGGGATCTAACGAATAAATTTCCATTCCCCGGCAAGTGCCCATAGGGTTCAGTGTTCCCCCATGAACCGGAATGAACAAACTAATTTGGCCACTAAACACGGTTTAATGAAGTATTTCCTTAAATAACTAAGGGAAAAAAATTGAATGGACACTTTGTACATTCCAAAGTGTGTTCGGCGAAAGCGTGTGGCCATTCCACTGACTATGCCATGTCTTTTATCTTTTACACTCTCAGTGGGATAACACAAACCGAATGTGTGCGTGTTTTTTTTTTTAATTTTTTTTAACCGCGAATCGCAGCGAGACGCGAGACTAATCTTCCTCCATTCGCATGCGTTAGTATTTTCTCGTGCTTTGCGCATCGTGCAAACGCCATCCGCGTTCCAGTGCTTAAATTGACGGACCCTTTGTCAATTCGAAAGTGTATTCCGTGGACGCATGTGTCCATTGAGACGGCGTCGGTCAGAATGATTGCAAACGCTGGGCACAGCGACGCTAAGCAAGCAAAGCGCGAGCGCTGTAGAGTCCGACGCGACCAGCATCCGTTTGCGCATCCCGGCGGCCACCTGGCTCCGTGCCAGAGCTCGGACAGACGGACGGACGGACAGACGGATGGACAGACGGACGGACCGACGGACAGACGGACGGACGGACGAACGGACGGACAGACAGACAGAGAGACGGACGGACGGACTGACAGACGGACGGACACCGGACGGACGGACACCGGACGGACGGAAGGATGGACGCCGGACGGACACCAAACGGACACCGGACGGACGTGAGCATGAGACATTAACGGCTTTCGCCTTAAAAGTGGCAGATCCCACGTACCATGGGAAATGATGTTATCCGAAGCATGAGGAGGGAAGGTGACTGGTGCATAGGTCGGCAAAACTTGTGGAGCTCACTCAGACTCACTCGTGAAATATAGTTTGCGCTCAGGGCTCACACAGACTCAGACTCACCAAAATTTTCCTGAGCCGGACTCACTACGACTCACACTCACCAAAATTTTCTTCAACCGGACTCACTCGGACCAAAATTCACCACAACATAACTCACTCGGACTCACTCAGACTCAGACTCACGGCTCGATCTGAGTCTGAGTGAAGTCCGAGTGAGTGGACTCATGAGTCCGCTCGCTTAGAATTATCTTTTTCGACCTTGGTGTCGATGCTCTTTAACACCAATATCTCGCGTAATCGTAGCTCTTCTTGGCGCCTTTTGATATGTACCTTCGACACGAGTTATGAGCAGTGTATCGGAACGGAACCAAAAACGGAAACGAAAAACGAAAAAAACGATATTTTTGACCGGAACGAAAACGTAACCGAAACGTTATTTATTATTTCGTTCCGGAGTGAAACCGAAATTTTTTTTATCGTTTTTCGGTTCAAGCGGAAACTTGACAATCCGGGACAACCGAGGTCATGCAACGTGAGCAATAACGCACATCTCAGAGTACAGTACTAGCGCGTATATCAGGCAGGAATTCCAAAGTAGCGATGTGTTGAAATTGGCGAAAAACGAAAACAGTGGTAACCAGATATCTTTGTATTAGCTCAAGTGGACTTTCGTGAGCCTATGAATGACACATGCCAGCGCGGAGGAAGCATTCTCGGCGAGGAAGTTTGTTTTATATGGACAGCGGTCTCGCATATGAGAAGTACGCTCGATGATGGGCTGCTTCTCAGATCATGCGCGCTCCCTTGACGCAAAGCGTTGAGCCTGCCCGAAAAATTCGTAATTCACTTTTGAGAAAGTCTACTATAATTTAGTAGGACACGGGTTTCCGCTCATTTGTAGAAATTCGTGATAGAATTAGTTGTGCTGCTCTTCAGAACGTGGGAAGAACGTGTCCTAACCCTGTCCCACTTTCTTAAGAGGAGCGTCAGTAACTATACGACAAAACCAATATTTTTGTCGTTACTCCATAATTTTTAAATGCGAAGCATTTCTTAGCGAACTTCAGCGACTTTGAGCGCATCTATCTATCTATCTATCTATCTATCTATCTATCTATCTATCTATCTATCTATCTATCTATCTATCTATCTAGCTATCTATCTATCTAGCCGCCTACGACTTTGTGCTCTCCTGGCCGTACCGTTAATGGGATTTATACCAAATTTGGTATGGCTCAACATGACTGTATGACGAACATAAATGGCTGGTCGATCATGAAAATAATGAATAACTTGTCAAGAAAAGTATGATTTAATTGCCACGCTCATGGCGCACTCGCGGCCGTTTCGTTAGCTTGATATACACCATTTGGGATTGAGTGATATGACTGTATGACAAACATAAATAACAGGTCGCAATATGGCAAATAATGACGTGCATGTCATGAACAACATGATTTACATGCCACGCTCATGGCGCGCTCGCGGCCGTTTCGTTAGCTTGATATACACCAAATTTGGGATTGAGTGACGTGACTGTATGACGAACATAAATAACAGGTCGCAATATGCAAATAATGACGTGCATGTCATGAACAACATGATTTACATGCCACGCTCATGGCGCGTTCGCGACCGTTTCATTAGCTTGATATACACCAAACTTGGTATTGAGTGACGTGACTGTATGACGAACATAAATGACAAGTGGTAATATGGAAATCATGACTTGTCAAGAGCGACATGACTTGCATGCCACGCTCATGGCGTGCTCGCGGCCGTTTCGTTAGCTTGAGATACACCAAATTTGGTGTTGAGTGACATGACTGTATGACGAACATAAATGACAAGTGGTGATATGGAAATCATGACGTGTCATGAGCGACATGACTTGCATTCCACGC
Source organism: Rhipicephalus appendiculatus (assembly GCA_030522465.1). NCBI lineage: Eukaryota > Metazoa > Arthropoda > Arachnida > Ixodida > Ixodidae > Rhipicephalus > Rhipicephalus appendiculatus. The sequence continues at coordinate 4,002 of JALIZH010027720.1, forward strand.
TCATGGCGCGCTCGCAGCCGTTTCGTTAGCTTGATATACACCAAATTTGGTATTGAGGGACATGACTGTATGACGAACATAAATGGCAAGTGGTAATATGGAAATCATGACATGTCATGAGCGACATGACTTGCATTCCACGCTCATGGCGCGTTCGCTGCCGTTTCTTTAGATTGATATACACCAAACTTGGTATTGAGTGACGTGACTGTATGACGAACATAAATGACAAGTAGTAATATGGAAATCATGACTTGTCATGTGCGACATGACTTGCATGCCACGCTCATGGCGTGCTTGCGGCCGTTTCGTTAGCTTGAGATACACCAAATTTGGTATTGAGTGACATGACTGTATGACGAACATAAATGACAAGTGGTAACATGGAAATCATGACAAGCATGAGCGACATCACTTGCATACCACGCTCATGGCGCGCTCGCGGCCGTTTCGTTAGCTTGATATACACCAAATTTGGTATTGAGGGACATGACTGTATGATTAACATAAATGACAAGTGGTAATATCGAAATCATGACTTGTCATGAGCGACATGACTTGCATGCCACGCTCATGGCTCGCTCGCGGCCGTTTCGTTAGCTTGAGATACACCAAATTTAGTATCGAGTGACATGACTGTATAACGAACTTAAGTGGCAGTTGGTAACATGAAAATCTTGGCATGCATGTCATCTACAACGCCAATTACATGCCACGCTCATGGTGCGCTTCCGTCCAGTTCGCTAGCTTGATATACACCAAAATAGGTATTGCACGCCGTGACTGTGTGACGAACATAAATGACAGGTCCTAAAATGTAAAACATGACATTCAAATTATGTAAAGCATGATTTGCTCCTTCCTGGCTGCTTCGCATTACATTGATTCCCACAGTGCGTGGGATCTGCCGGCTTTTTTCAAATACATAACGTTACGAACCGTTACGGAAAATTTTTTTTTCGTTCCGGAACAGAAACAGAACGGAACTTTTTGCGGTGGAATGAAACTAAAACCGAAACGAAAAAAATTTCGTTCCGACACCCTGGTTATGAGTGCTCGCAAACCAGTAAGGTCATTTTTCTTGAGAGAGGTGACAACATAATATATATTTATTTAGAACTTCCCTGGAAAAGTTAACGGGGGGGGGGGGGGGGGGGGTGAGGTCAAGGCACTCCCCTACGTATTTCGCACCTTTGAACAATAAATATTGAAATCATTTATGAACGACACTGCTTTGGAATATGTGTGAGTAGACGTGAGCAAAACCGTGAATCCTGGTAAGGCTGATAGTAATGCAGAAGATCAGTAGATAGGACCATAGATCGAGAAAAGAAGGTGTAACTAACTCAGACTCACTCAAGAAATATGTCTGGCGCTTTGGACTCACTCGGACTCAGACTCACCAAAATTTTCCTGACCGAACTCACTCGGACTCACACTCCCGAAAAATTTCTTCAACCGGACTCGCTCGGACTCAAACTCGCCAAAATATTACTCACCCGGACTCACCCAGACTCAGACTCACGGCTCGATCTGAGTCGGAGTGAGTCCGAGTTAGTCGACTCATGTGTGAGTTCGCCGACCTATGCTGTGGTGTAATTTTTTATTGAGCGAAATGTTACGAAATGGCGCTAAAGATACGTACAAATATTGTACGCACGGACATATGTTGAACAGTCGCATATGTTTTATATAACCAGTTGTCTACACGTTCGTAACGATGGCGCCGTTGCAAGGATGGGTCATTAAGGAAGCGTAAAGCCGAAGCTAAGAAGTTATGCCAAACACACAACTTGGATCTCCTGGTGTGCTCCATTGGCAAAAGTGTTAAGTTGAACCTTTCAATGTTTTTCTCGGCGATAACGCATAAACCAGGTCTCCTGTTGAGAGTTATTGTATCTCAGACTGACTTTAGTCTGGTGAAGTTTTTCTGTAGAACAAGCTCGAATCGTTAAATTTTAGTGACCCATTTCACACCAAAACCTCGGAGGAAGTGGTCAATTAATTGAAGCAGAATCACAGGACAAAAATGTCAGCTTTTTCAGTGGACATCAAAGATCCGTATTGTTCGGTTCCCCCCCCAAAAAAATATTTTCACAGGTGTCGAACAATGCATTGATCAGTACGGTGTGATGAACTTTCAGAACAGCGTATGTATGTCTGCTGTGGGTTTTCTTGAGCTTCTAAGATTGAACCTCACCTCCACTTTTGTTGAAAGGTCAGACGAAATCTTGCGAAAACAAGGGGTGAGTGTCGGTTCGTGTATCGCCCCCCATTCTGAGTGATTTGTTTTTGGCTTGCATTGATAGATGTCAAACGAAGTTAAAGATTCCTGGATCCTCAAAATCTTCCGATTTGTCGATGATTACCTTATACCTGTATAAACCAGGTGATGACGGCCATGATGCAATTGCTTTGTGTACCCTAACTATTTTTTGCGAACACTTACAGCCCCTTGTCGTACCCCGCCAGTTAACGCAAAATAATGAAATCATGTTTCTAGATTTGAGGATTAGGTTTTCAGAGCATGTTTGCTGGATGTACAAACCTAAGGGTTTAAAGCTACTCCTTCCGCACCGATCTGTGCACACAAAGTTGGCTAAAAAAGGCTATCGCTGAATCATTTCCAAAGCGTTGAGAAAATAATGCGTGCATCCGATCCAAGAAAGTTTCCGCATGCAAATTAAGAGGTCTGATGCTGCTTGGTAGCCACAAATAATCACGGCGGTTGCAGAAGTCATGCACCGCAAAATAAGAAAAGAAAGAAGTGTCGGTAACCCAGCGGCTAGACAAAGCACCACGGAAATTTCGCAAAATCAAAATAAAAGGTTTGCCGTTATTCCTTATACTCATCGTATTTCCCATAATTTAAAGATGCTGATACAAAAGGCAAATGTTAAATTGTCATGTCGACAGCCAAAAAATTATCAACCCTATGCAGAATTCTACGCTTCTACGAAGACGTAGAGTCAGCAATGAGTAAGGTAAAGACACAGTATACTGTACTGATGGGCGACTTTAATGCCAAGGTAGGCAAGAAGCAGGCTGGAGACCATGCAGTGGGGGGAATATGGCATCGGCTCTAGAAATGCCAAAGGAGAGTTACTGGTAGAGTTCGCAGAGCGCAATAATTTACGGATCTTAAATACCTTCTACAGAAAACGGTTTAATCGTAAGTGGACGTGGAGGAGCCCTAATGGCGAAACTAAAAATGAAATAGACTTCATTCTGTGTGCACACCCGGACATTGTACAGGATGTGGAAGTAGTTGGCAACATCCGATGCAGTGACCATAGAATGGTAAGGTCTCGAATTCGCCTAGACTTAAGAAAGGAACGGCAGAAACTGACACGCAAGAAGCCTGTTAATGAGCTTGCGCTGAGAGGGAAAGTACAGGAATTCAGAGTTTTGCTTCAGATTAGGTTCTAGGCTCTAACCGAGGAAACCGACGTTAGCGTTGACGCAATGAACGATAATCTGACGAGTATCATTAAGGAGTGTGCAATGGAAGTCGGGGTAGAGTCATTAGAGAGGATACCGGCAAGCTGTCCCCGGAGACGAAAAACCTCATTAAGAGACGTCAAACCATGAAAGCCTCAAATGCAACAGACAAAATAAAGCTGACGGAGCTGTCGAAGTTAATCAATAGATGTAAGGTATCCGACATAAGAAGGTATAACATGAAGAGAATTGAGAATGCTGTAAAGAGCGGAAGAAGCCTAAAAGCTGTGAAGGCAAAACTGTGCATAGGGAAAAATCAGATGTATGCATTAAGGGACAAGGAAGGCAAGGTCACAACCAATATGGATAGGATAGTTGAGGTAGCAGAGGAGTTCTACAGAGAACTGTACAACAGCCGAGACAAGGAAGATGATATCGTAGGAAGCAGTAATAGCCCAGTGGAATTTGACATCCCACCAGTAACGACAGGGGAAGAAAAGAAAGCTCTAGAGGGAATGCAAAGAGGCAAAACCGCTGGTGAGGGTAAGGTAACATCAGACCTGTTGAAAGATGGTGGAGAGATTGTGTTAGAAAAACTGGTCACCCTGTATACGAAGTGTCTCTTGACGGGGAGGGTACCAGAATCTTGGAAGAATGCCAACATCACCTTAATCCATAAGGAAGCGGACGTCAAGGACTTGAAAAAAATGCCCCCACCTCCCCGAAGGGGAATCGTGAGGAAATGCGAATGCATTTCGCGCGCGCTTCACTCCATTTATATATGGTGGTTGTAGTTCGAAGAAGGAAAAGGCGCCTAATTTCTGCAGCCCGGTCGGGAGCACGGCGCAGCGCCTTTTTTTTTCGCTTTCTTTATTTTTTTATTTTTTTTATTTTTATATATATATCTCCGCCCAGCTCCCGCGATGCGAGCGCCCTCACGCGTCAGAGCGCGCTCCTCCTCTCCACTCACTCTCCGCTACTCCGCCCGCACCACCTGCTCCGGTGGCTCGGGGCGAGGCTAAGCGCGCGCGCCCGCAGCTGTTGCTATGGGAGAGGGAGTGAGAGCGCAGAGATAACACCTGCCGCGGACAACGCCAACGCCGCACGACGCCGGATGCCTGACATAGCCCGACTATGAAATGCATTCGCATTTAAAATTATAATAATAATAATATCTGGGGTTTACGTCCCAAAACCACGATATGATTATGAGAGACGCCGTAGTGGAGGGCTTCGGAAATTTTGACCATCTGGTGTTCTTTAAAGGGACCCTGAAACGGTTTTGACGATTTTGTACAACCACATTGAGCCAGTAGACCAAGTTCTAAGGCTCATTTACAGACTAATTTAAGCTCTCTGCGTACACTGTGTAATTGATACAACGCTATAAAGCTGCGAATCGCTGCAGATCACTGCGGCTCAGCCCAACGCGTTTTCAACCGCCCCTCCCCAGTATGACACGCAGTCTGCGCACGATCTGATTGGCTGCGGTGTGCGCGCACAAAAAATTGGCTGGTAGGGTGGCGGCACCTGTCGGAGCAAATATCAACCCCTCCGCGATGTCTCTGTTGCCAGACGGCGTGCGTGCTGCCGGGCGCACTGGGGCTATGGTCTCCGAGATGCAGGCAACCTGTCGGCGTGCAGTCTCAGAGGTCATCACTGGGCGAAGCTCAAATCATCGAGTGTGCTCACATGAGCTCTGCGATCGCCAGCGATGCCAGCGTGTATCATGAGTTGAGGAGGCAAGGCAGGGGTAAGAAGGAGGGTATGATATAATTGGCCGTAGCCGCCTTGGTACACGGCGTGCAGCGAAATTTGTGGTGCCAATGGTTCGATGATGATCTAGCCTAAACGCTGACAAAGCTTCAAGTAACTGTTTCAGGGTCCCTTTAACGTGCACTGACATCGCACAGTACACGGGCCTCTACCATTTCGCCTCCATCGAAATGCGACCGCCAGCGGCCGGGATCGAACCCGCGACCTTCGGGTCAGCAGCCGAGCACCGTAGCCACTGTTCCACCGAGGCGGACTTGAAAAATTACAGGCCGATCAGCTTACTGTCCGTTGTCTACAAGCTATTAGATGTCAAGCATCTTATGGCGAAGCTTAATCCGGTGGTGGTGGTGGTGGTGTGCCGCGTGCCCACCCTTACTGCGCATGCGCAAACCCTTTCAAAAAAATAAAAATAAAAAACCTCCTCTCCCCCCTCTCTCTCCTCTAGGCATCACTCCCCGCGGCAACCACACCCTCACTGCGCATGCGCCTCCCCTCCTCTCTCCCCCCTCTCTCCTCTAGGCATCTCTGCCCGCGGCGCGTCCCCCCTCTCTCTCTCCTCTCCTACGCTCCCCCCCCTCTCTCCTCTAGGCATCCCTGCCCGCGGCGTCCACACTCCCACTGCACATACGCGTCCCCCCCTTCTCTCTCCTCTCCTACGCTCCCCTCCTCTCTCGCCTCGCGACGCCGACGCAGGCAGCGTCTGCTAGCGAGTTTCTTGGTTGAAAAAACCGACTGCTCGCGCTGCACAACCGTTCACTGGCCACCCCGTATATATGGCAATGGATCTTGACCTGCAAAGTGGTGCCGGTGGGAGATTTCTCCTGTGCGTTGTTGAACAATAAAAATTCGCAGCGTGCACGTTAACTAAAAGCGGACTGCGGGTCTCTGTGTCCAGTCGGAATCTTCTGTCTCTCATTGCCCATTAGCAGCGATTGGCATGTTCCAGTAGGAAACACCGCTCCATCACTGCGTGCTTTGCGCCTCCCCAGTTTTCTCTCCTGCGCAACGCTGCGATGAGCGCCAGCGTCAACGCCGCCGCCAGTGTAAGCGTTAGCGCCCGCTGCTTCACATCTACACATGGTTCCCTGTTTTACAAAAATAATAGCTGATAGAATTAAGACGACATTAGAGTTCAATCAACCGAAGGACCAAGCAGGATTTCGTACAGGCTACTCAACAATAGACCATATTCATACTATCAATCAGGTGATAGAGAAATGCGCGGAATACAACCAACCCCTATACATAGCCTTCATAGATTACGAGAAGGCATTTGATTCGGTGAACACATCAGCAGTCATGCAGGCACTGCGAAATCAGGGCATCGACGAAGCGTATATAAACATACTGGAAGAAATCTACAGGGGATCCACAGCCACCATAGTCCTCCATAAAGAAAGTGACAGAATCCAAATAAAGAAGGGTGTAAGGCAGGGAGACACGATCTCTCCAATGCTATTCACCGCGTGTTTACAGGTTTTCAGGGCCCTAGATTGGGAAGAGTTAGGGATAACTGTTAATGGAGAGCATATTAGTAACCTGCGATTCGCTGATGACATTGTATTGATGAGTAACTCAGGGGACGAATTACAGCTCATGATTAGTGAACTGGACACGGAAAGCAGAAGAGTAAGTCTGAAAATAATGTGGAACAATCTCGGCTGAGAACAACGCTTTGCAATAGGTGCCGAGACACTGGAAGTTGTAAAGGAATACGTCTACTTAGGACAGGTAGTAACCGCGGAGCCGAACCATGAGAGTGAAATAACTAGAAGAATAGTGATGGGATGGAGGACATTTTACAAGCATTCTCAAATCATGAATGGTAGTCTACCAGTATCCCTCAAGAGGAAGGTATATAACAGCTGCATCTTACCGGTACTCACCTACGGAGCAGAAACCTGGAGGCTCACAAAGAGGGTTCAACTTAAATTGAGGACGACGCAGCGAGCAATGGGAAGGAAAATGATAGTTGTAACCTTAAGAGACAGGAAGAGAGCAGAGTGGATCAGGGAACAAACGAGGGTTAAGGATATCGTAGTTGAAATCAAGAAGAAGAAATGGACATGGGCCGGGCACGTAGCGCGTAGGCAGGATAACCGCTGGTCCTTAAGGGTAACTGTCTGGATTCCAAGAGAAGGAAAACTCGTGAGAGGGAGACAGAAAATTAGGTGGGCAGATGAGATTAAGAAGTTTGCAGGTATGACGTGGCCGCAAAAAGCACACGACCGGGTTGATTGGCGGAACATGGGAGAGGCTTTTGCCCTGCAGTGGCCGTAGTCAGGCTGATGATGATGATGACGATGATGCAAAATTACATGACGCCTGAATATGAAATATCTGCAGTGCTCTTCACTCATGCCGTTCAACGAACACGAGAAATAATCAAAGCATCTGAAATGGCCAAGGATGACCACCATTGTATCAGCGTACCATCCTTTGCGCTGTCAAAGAAATAATTGTGGTCCGCTGCGATGGTATAGCAGTTAAAGTGCACGGCTGCTAGCCTAAGGTCGTGGGTTGGATCCCGGCCGTGGCAGTCGCATTTCGTTGGGGGGCGAAAAGGTAGAGGCCTGTGTACTGTGCGATGTGAGGGCACCTTAATAAAGAACACTTGATGGTCGAAATTTCCGGAGCCCTCCACTACGGCGTCTCTCATAATCATATCGTGGTTTTGGTACGTTAAACCCCGGATATTATTAAATAAGTGTGCTTTCTAGGTTTCTAGGTGCAGCACTTGTAGTGTCACGTGAATTATGTACAAGTTTCCGATTTTGCACGCAACTTATGCTTTTTATCTTGTCAGCTCGCTGTTATCACTTTAGGGTGTCGTTAATTGCGCAAGTGAAGTGGCACAGGCGCGCGTATCGCTATGAATTGGTGTCTTAATAATAAGTCACAGTTTTGCCACAAGGCGAAGCAATGAATGCGATAGCAACAAATTGGAATGTCAAGCGACGAATGGCAAGCAGGTCGAAACGTGCAGCGCGCTGCTCACGCACACATGACGCACGAAAACAACACGCACAGGACGAGAGCGAACTAACAACGTTCACAGCTGGACACTTAACGCACTGCTCAAACAATAAACGACGCACGAAACGTATTCACAGGTACAGACGAGTGCGAACTAACAAGTGTCACAGTTGTTACTTCGCTGTGTTTGAAAAGCGTGCTCTTTTCGCAAACGGGGGGACTGCAGCGAGCGATGTGACCTTCGCGCGCCCGGTAACTACAACGCTATCATTCCGGAGAAGCCCCATTCTCCGCCACCGCGAGATAAGCGCACGCGCGCACGGGCATCTACCCTCCCCCCCCCCCCCCCTTCGCGTAAAGTACGCGCCGGAGAGCTAGGAGCGCTTGAGAGCGCGCGTCGCGACTAACGGGGCGCCCAGAAGCCCCGCCGAGCGCGGCCTTTGCGCCATCTCGCTGGTAATGCTGAAAACACGCTGAAAACTCGCTGTATATAAATAGCTCGCCGTTTTAACGCTGAAGGACGTTCCCCTTCGTGGCTGAGCGGTTAGCGCCGCGCGCTGCAGAGCGAGAGGTCCCTGGTTCGATGCCGCGCGTCGGAAACATTTTTCTGAATTATTTTTCTTTGAGGTTTTTATAAATATATAGATACATATACATATAGGGGGCATGACGGCGACGGCGAAAACCCGCCGAGAGTGTCCATATAATTGCTATCGCAATAAAAGATGCAGTTGGAGTTAGCGAATGTATGTATCGCACTGTTTCGTCCTTCGTCTCTGAAGTTTACGCTATAATAACATCAATAACAAGGGGGGTTGGGAAAAGTAAGTGAAGGTGAGGAGGAATGATGCGAGGGTGAGAAGGATGGAAAAGAAGAAGGGAGAGGGCAGAGCATAGTATAGCCATGTATGAAATTAGGCAGGTAGAACTATAGCCGTGCATAGCAAGGGGGGCGGGAAGGAGAAGCGAGGGTGAGGAAGGATGGAAAAGGGAAAGGAGAGGGAAAACCATAGCGTCGTCATGGAGGCAAAACCATGCATAGCATAGCCATGTATAGCGTGGGGCTTGGAAATGGAAGTGAGGGCGAGCAGGAGGAGAAAGACTACAGCACAGCATAGTCAAATATTGCGTTAGGCAGGCAGAACCATGTATAGCACAGCCACCTATAGCATAGTCACGTTTGGCAAGGGGCGGGAAAATGGGTGAGGGTGAGGAGTAAAGAAATAAGGAAGGCAGTATGCTATCATCGTATACTGTATTCTCATACTGTCGCTTGGCGTCACGCAGGCGAAACGATGTATAGCATAGCCAATTATTGCAAAGTGGCGGGAAAGGGAAGGAAGGGAGATGGTAAAACATAGCATAGCCGTGTATGACGCTACGCAGCCAAAACAATGCATAGCATACCCATGCATAGTATGGTATAGTATGGGTGCGGGAAAGGGAAGTGAGGGTGATGAGGAGGGAATAAGGTAGAGCATAGCAGAGTCGTGTACAGTACAGTATAGCGATTGGAAGGAAAAGTGAATGACGGTGAGGAGGATTGATGTGAGAGGAGGAGGAGGGAAACGACGAGGGTAAAAGGCGCCACTTCATCACAAATGAAGGTTTCTTTTCCCGCCATGGAGGCCTAGCCGGCTGCACGGTTGGAACGCCAGGGCGCGCTTGCCCATGAACGCGAGCGTCGCTGAAGGAACGCCGATCCCTCAGCGACGCTAACAGGCTGCGTTCGTCCAGTCTACTTCTACTCTGGTGTCTCGTCCCAAGCGCAGTTTGAGGTCACATAATAAAGTCTTACCAACTAGGCCCTCAAGATAAGCTCCTTGAGTTCGTCGCCGAAGGACAGGCGAATAACTGCTCCACACTTCCTACAGCTTTCACGTTGAGTGCAACAGTGCAACTGCTGACAACTATTTTGATTGTGTTCTATGATGTTTGTGCAGATGGACAGACCATGGCTTACCCTTTAACTGCGGTCCAAAGGGTAGATTCCTTTGGCTAAAGGGCAGACCCTTCAGCCAAGGCAATATATTTTGAAAGGCACTTAATCTATAGTTCACTGCTAACCAGAACGTCGTGGCATGGATGTCGCTGCTGTATTTCTATGGAGGCGAAATGCTTGAGGCTCGTGCGCTTAGATTTAGGTGCACGTTAAACAATCTCAGGTAGTCAAAATTTCCGGAACCCTCCACTGCGGCGTATCTCATTATCATATCGTGGTTTTGTGACGTTAAACCCCAAAAATAATAATTATTACTCAATAAAGCACAAGAGTACTTTTTATCGGCTTATGGTTCGAAAGCTTGGCATGGAACTCTATAGAAAACTTCGCCCTATTCTAAATGATTGCACAAGGCTTCTTTCAGTTCTAATGATGTATCTGTAACATCACTGAAAGGTTTATTTTTTAATGTAACAAAAGCACATGCGACGATTCAAGCTACTTGGCCTTAGAGGGTCCCTAAACCGCCACTGATTATTTTTTTTAATTCAAATAAACGGTCGCATCGAGCTCAGAATACAGTCACGATCAACAATGCCAAATGCTTCAGCGCAGAGAGCCGCGGGCGCCCCACAAATTCCAAGAAACAATTCCTTCGTATAGAACCAATGGTGAACATACGGCAGAAGTCTGCCTGGTTGGAATAGCAGAAAACTGGAGAAAAGAGACAACTCCAACAAAAATTCATTTTAAGAAAACGGACGCTTCGAAGCCTGACCGGCTTCTTCAGGGGTCAGAAGGCCCGAGATGAGCAGCGCTTATATACGATTTCTTGCCGTGGGTGCGAGGTTTGCCGTGAATCGTCGCATGCCCTGGCAGTGTTGCCATCGCTGGACGTCCGAAATCCACTAAAAAGCAATAAGAAATCCGCCATATTCCGCTAGATTCTAAAATGTATCCGCTAAATTTCCCGCTAAGACATATTTCATTTAAAAAAAACAGTGAAATTTGCAATGATGAAAACATTTATCATTCCTAAAAGCTCTCCAAAATTATGAGAGCTGGAATAACATACGAAAAAGTATTTCAAAGAGTCTAACCAGAATACGTACTAGAGTCTTCAGTGCGGCGGTTGTCGTCAACCTCATCACAGATGAGGCTAAACGTTAAAAATGTTCATATTGATGCCAAAACAACAAGAATCCTCGCAGGTCACCAAAAACACATCGAGGTCTTCGTAACCGCTATCGTCGAATAACACTGTTGGGACGCGTGTACGCGCGGGAGAAGCAGACACAACCGTGCGGTGTGTATCCCAAACATCAACTGGTTTTATTCGGGTTCTCTGGAGACTCCGGAGAGCAGCGGAGGGTGGCGCTGCCTGGCGGCTTGGCTTGGTTTGGCTGCCGCCACAACACCATCGCCACAGGACCGCTGGTACTTGTTGAGGGACCAGAAAGGTGACTTGGTTGCACATACGTTGCAGATGTCCCGATTGCACGAAAAACCGCCACAGGAAATTCGTAGCCAATACAACTCTTCTTGTGTCGCTTCAGCCTGCTCTTACGACGAAGAGGGCGTTTGTTGTTTCAGGCTTCAGCTTGTTTCTCAGCTTGGATTTTACTATGCTAAGCTGACTAAACGTCCTCTATACTTCGGAATTTGAGTAGCGCAGCACCAGCATCGACATGGCAAATCCGGCCAACTCGGCGAACGGGTTTTCGCCACAGGCGTTCTTACAGGAGTTGACTTCACACCAGAACGACTGCGTGGATATTTTCTCACAGTTAAGGAGGGTGATTTTGCTACACTGGCATTGAATTTTTTTTTATTGTTTCAGTGGGCACTGCCATTGCTTGCAGCAGAGAAATCAATGGCTCCTTCATGACGCACAAAGTGTTTTCGACCAATAAGAGGGGTGTCTTCTGGAGAACTGTGATGTTGTCGGGGACGTCACTGTCTGATTTGATATACTAGCGTGGTAAAAAACCTTATGCAACTTTCTCGCGTCACAGCTTCATATGCGAGAGAGAACCCTGCCGGTCTTCTCAGCCTTCATGTTGTCAACGTGCGTCTCAAACAGGTAGCCCAGATATGGCTTGGGGTTCAGTAGTCTTCAAGTCTGGACGTCAGAACATTCATCTGCTCTGTTGGAATTACGACTTTTTGATCCAAGCTCGAAAGCGATGTCAGCTTTCAGCAGCTTCAGCAGGTCTTTCAGCAGCTTCGTGAGGTGTTTCAGCATTTTTGTTTGATCCATATCTTTGGCCTCGAATGCCTTGTTAATCTTCTGAACATCTGTCAATATACCTCTCAAAAAAGCAACTACCCCACATTGATCTCGTTTTCGTACATATCATACTATACATATCATACTATCATACTAGTATTTTTGCTGACGACTGTATAATTTACCGAGAAATTACTAGTACTAACGATCACGTAATACTTCAAAACGATCTCGACCTCATTAGCAATTGGTGCCATTGTTGGCTTATGTCCCTCAATCCAAATAAATGTAAGACAATGTCCTTCTCTCGCAAACATTCCAACTCAGAGTTTTCATACTTTATTAATGGCAAACTCGTATCTAGCGTTAACTCTTTCAAATATTTAGGTGTAACCTTAACATCGAACCTTTCCTGGACTGCCCACATCACTAATATCTGCAGCAACGCCTCACGATCATTAGGCTACTTACGCCGCAACCTACGTAAGACGCCCCTAAATATACGTGCTTTAGCCTACATAACATTTGTTCGCCCTCAGCTCGAATTCGCTTCTTCAGTTTGGTCCCCTCATTACACTTATTTAATTAACATGCTAGAATCCGTCCAGAATAGAGCCGCTAGATTCATTTCTCAAAACTACGATCACAGCGCAAGCATAACACAAATTAAAAAGAATTTATCACTTTTCCCTTTGAGCCGCCGTCGTGACATAACCCTCCTTTCATTGTTTCATAAATACGTGTACGAAGCAAGGCCATTGCCCGTAACATTGCAAATGTCTACATTCACGTCTAAAAGATTGCATAATCATCTTTCCTTCACGCGCATCTACGGTAAAACAGACATCTTCAACTCATCTGCCCTCCCACGCGTCATCCGCATGTGGAACGACCTTCCAGATGACATCGTAGTTGAGCACAATAGAGAAAAATTTCGCCACTGCCTCAACACACATTTTCATGATTAACTGTTTCATTTATTCACACCAAGTTTGGTAATTATGCATTGAGCGTTCGGTTCTTTCTTGTCTCTTTTTTTCCTTTTTTTTCCTTTCCTTTTTTTTTCGTTTTTAGTGATTTTTAGTAGGTTTGAATATTAACATGCACTACGTTTCGATGTGTAATCTTGAGAGATGTCTTCGCTTTTGTGACTCGTGTAACTCAATGCCTCTTTATAAATTTTGTAGCCGGCTGTATAGTCACACATGTTTCATTGCCTTCGTTTAGTTCCCGCTGTATTTTCTTTATCGTTGTCACTGTTATTCATTGTACAATTTTCTACAATTTTTCCTTAAATTTTGTTATTCTTTGTATTCAGCTGTGCATGTATATAATATTTTGATGCTCCCCTTACGCAATGCCCTGTTGGGCCTGTAAGGTATTTTGAATAAATAAATAAATACAGCACCTCTGCCGCATAGAACTTATCAGTGCGTCTCGCCTTCTCAAAGTGCTTCTTCAATTCTTTCCACTGGTCTACTATCCTTGATACAGCTATTTAGAGCTATACACCCAAGCCGAGTCGATGGCCTGGGTGCATCGCAGCTCATCCGTTTTGTCTCGTTTAGAAAGCAATCGCCGCTTTGAAGCCTCAGGATTTGTCTGTCGGAGAAGAGCGCAGCAAGTGACCAGGAGCGCGCTCCGATCCTGCTGAAGTTAAACAATTTCTGCATTTTTAGAGGACACATAAATCGTTTTTGGCAGGACGATTTTGCATGGGTGCGCTGAATAGGCATTCCGCCAGAAATCCGCCAAGTATGAAAATGATCCGTCAAAAAATCCGCTAGCCGCTAGACTAATTTCTTTCCCGTCAGAATAAAATAAAATCCGCCAGATTTAGTGGAAAATCCGCTAAATTCGCATCACTGTGCCCTGGCAGTAGAGGGAGGGAAGTATCCCCGCGCTGCGGTTGATGTTTCCCGCTGTCAGTTGAATGTCAGTTGAATGTGCCAAGATGCGAGGAGGAGCCGCCGGCAAAGGTTCCTTTCCTTTTCCACGTTCAGCGCGCCGTCGGGACTGATATGGTGGTCAAACCTCTCGCAGTGTTCTGCCACTGCGCTCCATTCGCTGTTCAATTGACGGAGGTCATCCTTGTGCTGCCGCATTCTTTTATGGAAGTTTTAAATGCGAATGCATTTCTTAGTCGGGCTATGTCAGGCGGCGGCGTCCGCGGAGAGGGAGTTATCTCTCCGCTCTCACTCCCTCTCCCATAGCAACAGCTGCGGGCGCGCGCGCTTATCCTCGCCCCTAGCAACCGGAGCATGTGGTGCGAGAGAGTGTAGGAGAGGGTAGGTGCAGTGCTTCGCCGCTCCTTCTCTCGCCGTTCGCTCTCTCTCCTCCCTGCGCCCCACTCTCCCGTCCGCTCGCGCCTCACTCTCGACCGTTCGCTGGCTGGGCGCCTCTCAAGGCGATGGCAGAAGTCGGTGAAGGCGAATTTACGCCATTAAAATTACTACGCCGTGTACTCTCGGCGCAAGAAATGCATTCGCATTTCCTCACGATTCCCTTCGGGGAGGTGGGGGGCATTTTTTGGTTTCCCCGATGTAGGAAGCGGGACAATCGGCGCTCGCGAACCGGTAAACGAAGCCCTGTGCTTTTTAGTCAGGTGCGCGGTCTTTGGGCCAAGGGATGAAACTGCCGGTGGTGGCGGGTGGCTTGTGGGCAATGTCGACCCCTACCTTTCTCAGTATACGGGCTTATTGTTTCGCTGGCGCCCGCGATGTAGGGGATCGACACGCGGCGTGGTTCCGGCGACGTTGGTGCCACGTTTCCCCCCGTCTTTTCTCTTACGAAGGGCTCTGCGAATAAACGCTAAAGCTGCTACCGGATGAAGAGTAATGTTTAGTTGCTACGTTAGATAAATGTGCGCTTTTTCGCAAAACCACGCAATGAGAGCCTCTATCAGCGCACGGCCCCGCCCAAGAGACAGAGAACTCGGCCTGTTTTTCTTTTTTTTTAATGCGAAGCATTTCTTAGCGAACTTCGGCGACCTTGAGCGTATCTATCTATCTATCTATCTATCTATCTATCTATTTATCTATCTATCTATCTATCTATCTATCTATCTATCTATCTATCTATCTATCTATCTAGCCACCTACCACTTTGTGCTCTCCTGGCCATATCGTTAATGGAATCTATACTAAAATTGGTACGAGCATGACTGTATGACGAACATGAATTACCGGTCATATCATAAAAATCATGAATAACTTGCCATGACAAGTATAATTTACCTGCCATGGCCGAAGTGCTGCTGAGGCCGTTTTCTTAACTTAATATATCCAAAAATTGGTACGATGAGACATTTCTGCATGACCAACATAAATGACAGGTGGTAATATGCAAATAATGACGTGCATGTCATGAACAACATGATTTACATGCCCCGCTCATGGTGCGTTGACGGCCATTTCGCTAGCTTGATATACACGAAATTTGGTATTGCGTGACGTGAGTGTATGACGAACAGAAATGCCAAGTGGTCATATATAAATCATGACTTGTCATAGGCGACATGACTTGCATGCCACGCTCATGGCGCGCTCGCGGCCATTTCGTTAGCTTGATATACACCAAATTTGGGTATTGTGTGATGTGACTGTATGACGAACATAAATGACAAGTGGTAATATGGAAATCATGACTTGTCATGAGCGACATGACTTGCATGCCACGCTCATGGCGTGCTCGCGGCCGTTTCGTTAGCTTGAGATACACCAAATTTGGTATTGAGTGACATGACTATATGACCAAGATAAATGACAAGTGGCAATATGGAAATCATGACATGTCATGAGCGACATGACTTGCATGCCACGCTCATGGCGTGCTCGCGGCCGTTTCGTTAGCTTGATATACACCAAATTTGGGATTGAATGACGTGACCGTATGACGAACATAAATGACAAGTGGCAATATGGAAATCATGACATGTCATGAGCGACATGACGCATGCCACGCTCAAGCCCCGCTCGCGGCCGTTTCGTTAGCTTGATATACACCAAATTTGGGATTGAGTGACGTGACTGTATGACGAACGTAAATGACAAGTGTTAATATGGAAATCATGACTTGTCATGTGCGACATGACTTGCATGCCACGCTCATGGCGCGCTCACAGCCGTTTCGCTAGCTTGATATACACCAAAATTGGTATTGTGGGACACCACTGTATAACGAACATAATTGGCAGGTGGTAACATGAAACTCTTGGCATGAATGTCATCTACAACGCCATTTACATGCCACGATCATGGTGCGCTTGCGTCCAGTTCACTAGCTTGATACACACCAAAATTGGGCATTGCGCGACGTGACTGCATGACGAACATAAATGACAGGTCCTAACATGTAAAACATGACATGCAAATTATGTAAAGCATGATTTGCTCCTTCCTGGCTGCTTCACATTACATCGATTCCCACAGTGCGTGGGATCTGCCGGCTTTCTTTTTTTTATATTAACATTTGCCTTTCTTGGAATCCAGTCAATTACCCTTATTTACCAGCGGTTATTGCCTACGCGCTACGTGCCCGGCCCATGTCCACTTCTTCTTGATTTCAACTACGATATCCTTAACCCACGTTTGTTCCCTGATCCACTCTGCTCTCTTCCTATCATTTTCCTTTCCATTTCTCGTTGCGTCGTCCTCAAGGCAAACGTGTCAGAGGGGGGAAAAAACTTAGGTGGGCAGATTAGATTAAGAAGTTTGCAGGCGTGACATGGCAGCAGAAAGCACAGGACCGGGTTGATTGGCAGAACATAGGGGAGGCGAACTTGTGCATCTTAGCAAGCGCAGCAGAACAAAGGAAAGGAACATGTAGACAGGACGGGCGCTAGACATCAACTGAAAATTTACCAACACAAAAACGATCAAATTGTACAGACATGCGCAAAACCTTCGAAAAGGTGCAGACAGGCACTACTAACACTGATATCTGCAATGTCGTTTCAGATACGCTATCTCTTTTGCATGCAACGCCAGTGACGGCGAACTCACGCACTTGTCAGCTTCTACACTTATACAGTATGCTTCGTAGATTTCGCGCGCTTGCTGAGCAGCAAGGCTGCGCAAGATACGGGTGCTCGCAAAGCCAGGCGTGCAGGAACACCTTCGGCAGTGATCTGCCAAATGTCCACCCCCCGCCAATGACTCTTGTGTTTGTTCTGCTGCGCTTGCTAAGATGCACAAGTTCTACTCCCACCAACTAGCCCAGAAGAAATGGTAGAGAGGAAAGGCAGGGGGGGTTAACCAGTCCAGGATGACCGGTTTGCTACCCTACACGTGGGAACGGGATGATCACCAACTAGCCCAAATTTCCGCGTTGCATAGGGGAGGCCTTTGCCCTGCAGTGGGCGTAGTCAGGCTGATGATGATGGTGATGATTCTAATATTTTATGTCATTTTTTTTCCTGTCTTTCTGTCCCCAATACTCTTCACCACGCTGAGTAGCAATTAAGTCAGTGATTTGCATATGCCGGCTAACTTCTCTTCTTTTTAACAAAGAGTTCTCTCTGTGTCTCTTTCTGTCTCTCTCTCTCCGCGTTCTGCTGTCTGACTCTCGAGAAAAACGTAGGGAACTGTAAGTTTCGTCATAATCAGCAGAAACAGAGACTTTTCCAACGGCCAACAAATATATCGGTGCTGCATGTGTACGCTCCTCAAATTTGAGAAGACGCATGCTTGTCGGGCTTTGGCAACCATTCATTATATTCCTATACATCCGGTTTATTTAGCAGGCGCTAATTCGATGTCTAGGCATGACAGGACTGCTATCAATAAATCCAACACTGTTTTGCGCATAAAATGTTTCAGACAGTTAGCACAAACGGATATGTTTCGATTGCCAGTTTTTGCTCTAATAGGCGTGGCAGTTTTCTCGGTAAGTACGTTACTGTCACGCACCTCTGCCCAGGCATGCAGCATATTGCAGCAAGCTTGCTAGATTCACACAGACAGTGCACATCAGTAAGCAACGACCGGTAATTAGCAATTTTTTTTCGCTGAGGGAGTTTTTATTTTATGATGCCTAAGAAGTCTACATATAATTGTGTTTCGCAGTTTCTGAATCCCCTGATTTCCATCACACATAGTAATGCACATTCGGTTGTTGAGTGATAACGCTCGTAAACACTGATGACGTTCCAGGAACAATTGGACAAAGAATTGGAAAGGGACGACGGCGTGTGACTAATTCACCCTACGTTAAATCGTAAAGCAGAACATTTAATTAACAATGATAGGTTCATTCTGGTGCATATTTCAGGCTTATGCTATGCCATTTCCAAGAACAAAGTGCCACATTCATCGAGCTGCGAATATGACAGATGAAGAACTTGAAAACACAGTTTAATACGTGTGTTTGAGTTGTCTCGTACAATATGCACGATCTTCTTCTTATGTCTATTTTGTAATTGCACGCCAAACTAGCCGCCAAGGCTATGGGTCCGAACAGTATTATGTAATGTTTGAATGGAATGAATCAAATAAATAAAACAAAAGATTTTCCGGTGGCAACACCTATCGGTATACCTTTCTTGTTGCATGGTGTGTTGCGTGGTGTGTTTCAAACCAATTATTCATTAGTCCTAACAAAACTACGTTCATGATCTTCGGAACTGTTCAAAGAATATTGCCAAACAGTCATGATTTAATTATAGATGGTCATATCATCCCGGACTCTAACTGCGTGTCTTTCTAGGGCATTAAACTAGATTGTAACCTTAAGTTTTCTGATCGCATTGCTTTCATTAAACATAAATGTACTTTCGGTATAAGAGCACTAATTAGATGAAATTCATATATATCTTTTCAGGAATTCAAATATGACATTAAGCTTTTTTACTTGCAAATCTAAATTAACCTCATTCAGCATATCGCTACTTATATAGCTTCTCCTTGCCTTCACAACTCATCATTTGTATTATAATTAGCTTTGTTACTTTTTTGCAATAATTGTACTTTGCCGCTCTGTTTGAATACATGTACTTTAACTATTGGATATTAGTTGTGTTTTATACGTTTCTGTCTTTTTTTTCTCGTTCACTTGCTCGCTGTTTTCTTTTTTATACTTGTTAACTATTAATAACCGACGGTCCCGCTGCAGCCTTCGACTATGGCATGGGTCTCAAACTCACTTGAGCCAGCGGGCCGCAGTTACGTAGTTTAGTCCCGCAAAGGGCCGTTTTAGTACATAACCTAAAAACGGGAGGTGGGGGGGGCAGTGTCTGTCTATACAAATTGTTGCTAAACGTTGCCATTGGAAAGAAAACCTTTCCCATGAACTCATATACGGATTATTTCTGAAGGACATTCGTTACCAGGATTCGAAAGGCATGTCGATACCGATTTCCAAAATTACCATATCTGGATGCTGATTCTGAAATATTGTTTTTGTTTCACGGTTGTGTTTCAGCCCATAGTGATCACACTCAGTACCTCACGAAAACAATGCTTTAGACCAATAATGTCCTGCGTCGCTCACGAACATACTTAGTAATAAAATAAAAAATTGTCGGGCGAAGACAGGCATATGAGGGATGCAGGGCCGCGTGTTTGAGACCCCTGGACTATGGGATCCTCGTCTGTATATCTTCCTGTATCCCATATTTCAATGTAAAATAGAATATTGTCACGTGGTCATGACGTGGACGGACACAGCAGTAGGCTTATTGAAGGTGAACTTCTTTATTCGGCCGAACTTGTGGCCACGAAACAGAAACTCAAAATACACCAAGCAATGAACGCTGTACACTGATATCGGCGCACAGAGCGGCGGTCGTCGATAATCTGACGAGCGGTGAAGCGCGCCGGCATTTATACGTGTGCCATAGAATATTCCAGCCTTATCACTGGTTGTCGCGCAAGCTCTGGAATAAGCTCGAGTGTTCGCGTCTTGCGCGCAATCTTAACAAAACAATCTACAATAATCGCGAAGCTTCTCGAACAAAGAGGCGTGGTTTGCGCTGAGCATTGCTGACAGTCTTTGTGGGCGAAAAACGAATACAGCGAAAAGGAAAAATAAGAAACGTCGAAATGCCCCCCCACTGAAAAAGCATCGTCCCGATGCTTAAAACAGAACACGAGGGGGAAAAAATGCATGCAATAATAAATAACAACAAAGCAGGAAAGTACAATAAAAAAATTACACCATCTCCCGCTAAAGGGAACGATGTGTAGATGTGAAGCAGCGGGCGCTAACGCTTACACTGGCGGTGGCGTTGACGCTGGCACTCATCGCAGCGTTGCGCAGGAGAGAAAACTGGGGAGGCGCGAAGCACGCAGTGATGGAGCGGTGCTTCCTACTGGAACATGCCAATCGCTGCTAATGGGCAATGAGAGACAGAAGACTCCGACTGGACACGGAGACCCGCAGTCCACTTTTAGTTAACGCGCACGCTGCGAATTTTTAGATGCGAAGCATCTTATGCTCGGGGCTATGTCCTTCCCTCCCGCGTCCGTCCCGCATCCGTCCCGCGTCCGGCGTCCCGCGTCCGGCCACTTTCATCAAGTAGGGAAGCACCCATTATGCGAACCAGAACACTGTAGTAATATGAAGGCCGTCAACCACTATCACAGTCATCAGAGTCATGGCCGAGAGCACAGAGAGGCTGCTTAGCAATGGCTAGGCAGGTGGTGTCTTTCGCCCAGGTTGACCCCATTCCTTGATCTTGCTTGCATGCGTTTGAAGGGGCCTTAGTCCGTCCCTCCTTCCCGCGTCCGACACCACCACAGCGCATGCGCAACCCCCCCCCTCTCTCTCCTCTCCTACGTTCAGCCCCTTTCACTCCTCTAGGAATCCTCTACTCTACGAAGCGTCCCCTCCCCCCTATCCTACGCTCACCCCCCTTTCTCTCCTCTAGGAATCCTGTACTCTACGAAGCGGCTCCCGCGTCCCGCACCCCCACAGCGCATGCACGTCCCCTCCCCCCTCTCCTACGGTCCCCACCGTCCTCTCCTCTAGGAATCCTCTACGGAGTGGCGCGCACAACACGTGGTGCGACAGCTGCATACTCCGCTGGGGGCGCCACGGTAGTTCCGTGGTATGAAAATGACGGAGAGCGCGCGTCTCTCTCTCCTGTGCAGCGCCGCGATGAGCGCCCGGACCGCTGCCGTGAAACGAGAGCGGCGACGTTCCTCCCGCTCTACCTAATTATCTCCCCGCTGCTTCGCATCCACACATGGTTCCCTTTAGCGGGAGATGGGGAATTTTTATTGTTCAACAACGCACAGGAGAAATCTCCCACCGGCACCACCTTGCAGGTCAAAATCCATTGCCATATATACGGAGTGGCCAGTGAACTGTTGTGCAGCGCGAGCAGTCGGTTTTTTCAACCAAGAAACTCGCTAGCAGACGCTGCCTGCGTCGGCGTCGCGAGGCGAAATAGGGGGGGGAGCGTAGGAGAGGAGAGAGAGGAGGGGGACGCGCATGCGCAGTGGGAATGTGCACGCCGCGGGCAGGGATGCCTAGAGGAGAGAGGGGGAGTGTAGGAGAGGAGAGAGGGGGGGACGCGCATGCGCAGTGGGAGTATGGACGCCGCGGGCTGGGATGCCTAGAGGAGAGAGTTGGGAGCGTAGGAGGGGAGAGAGGAGGGGAGGCGCATGCGCAGTGAGGGGTGTGGTTGGCGCGGGGAGGGATGCCTAGAGGAGAGAGAGGGGGGAAAGAACGTTTTTTTATTTTTTTTAAAGGGTTTGCGCATGCGCAGTAAGGGAGGCCACGCGGCACACCACCACCACCACCACCGGATTAAGCTTCACCATTAGATGCTTCACATCTAAAAATTAGGTGCATCTTCCCAAAGGGAACCCTGATGGGATGCGAAGCAGCAGCGTTGCGCACGGGTGGCGTCACGGGTTGAACGGCGCTAACGCGGGTGCTGCGGTGAGCGCTGAAAGATTCGTTTGAAGCGATGGCTGGCGTAGGTCTTGTCGTTGCGCGTCAGGCGGCAGCTGCGGGCGCTCCGGCGAGCGCGCGGCAGGCGAGAGAGACAGTGACGTCAAGCGCGCACTGCGAGGGGAGCGTGACGTCAACGCGCAGCTGCGGCGTGACCTACTTGGCACCGCTCCAAGACCTGCGGCGAGGGGAGGGCGTTGCGGCGCGTTCGTACGCACGGAGGGAGGGACAGCGTTACACAGCCTAGTCAAAGAGCTGCTTCGCACCTAATAGAGCAATAAGTGCAGTCCTCAGGGTTTGCTAACGCGTGTAATACGGCTTGAGGCGCACGACATGGACGACTTCAGGTCGCGCACGGCGCCGTTGAGAGTTCATGATGGCCGTCCGGGACAACCTCGTAGTCCAGAGCGCCTAGTCGTCGAAGCACTTTGTATGGCGCGAAGTATCGCCGAAGGAATTTTTCGCAGAGTCCACGTCGGCGTATCGGCGTCCACACCCAAACGCGGTCGCCGGGCTGGTATTCCACGAAGCGTCGTCGAAGATTGTAGCGGCGGCTGTCAGTCGTCTGCTGATTCTTGATACGCAAGCGGGCGAGTTGTCGGGCTTCTTCGGCGTGCTGTAGGTAGGCGGTGACGTCGATGTTTTCCTCGTCGGTGACGCTTGGTAACATGGCGTCGAGCGTCGTTGCCGGGCTCCGTCCGTAGACCAACTTGTATGGCATCATCTTCGTCGTTTCTTGTACAGCCGTGCTTGTACGCGAAGGTCACGCACGGAAGGATGGTCATCCCACGCCTCGTGCTCGACGTCGACGCACATGGCCAGCGTGTCGGCGAGGGTCTTGTTGAGACGCTCGGCGAGGCCATTGGTCTGTGGGTCGTAGGCGGTGGTCCGGCGGTTGGCTTATATGGCTGTATCCCAAGATCGCCTCAAGTTAAGTCAGCAGTAAACGCCGTACCTCTGTCGGTGATGAGAACCTCTGGGGCGCCATGTCGAAGGACGATGTTCTCAACGAAGGACTTGGCTACCGCGGCGGTACTGCCTTTGGGCAGGGCTCTTGTTTCGGCGTAGCGGGTGAGGTAGTCGGTAGCTACGACGATCCATTTATTTCCGCAAGTCGACGTTGGGAACGGCCCCAGGAGGTCCATCCCGATCTGCTGGAACGGTCGCCGAGGAGGCTCGATCGGCTGAAGGAAGCCTGCTGGTCTTGTGGGCGGTGTCTTCCGTCGCTGACAGTCTCTGCACGTCCTTACGTAGCGAGCGACGTCGGCGGCAAGGCGCGGCCAGTAGCACTTTTCCTGTACTCTTGCGAGCGTTCGGGAAAGTACGAGGTGTCCAGCCGTCGGGTCGTCGTGTAGTGCCTGGAGGATTTCTGGACGCATTGCTGAAGGCACTTTGACGTAGCCCAGATGATGGCGAGGCACTCCTTTTGTGTTGTGGAATAGTTGGCCTCTGCCTTGGATAGCGACCGGCTAGCATAACTGATGACCCTTTCCAGTCCGTCCATCCTCTGCACAAGGACGGCGCCGAGTCCCACGCTTGCTTGCGTCGGTGTGCACTTCTGTTTCGGCGTGTTCGTCGAAAATACGCAAGTAACGGAGGCGTTTGTTGGCGTCGTTTTAGTTCTTGATCGAAATGCTTCCTCCTGCGGCGTTTCCCACTTGAACTCGACGTCGGTCCTGATAAGGTTAGTGAGTGGCTCGGCGATGCGGGCAAAGTTTTGGACGAACCGCCTGTAATTGGCGCACAGGCCGAGAAATCGACGCACGGCCTTCTTGTCGGCGGGTGGCGGGAATGTAGCGATGGCGGCTGTCTTCTGCGGATCAGGGCGTACTCCGGACATGCTTATCACGTGGCCTAAGAACGAAAGTTCCTCGTACGCGAAGCGGCACTTTTCTGGCTTCAGGGTGAGTCCGGAGGTCTTGATTGCTTGAAGTACAGCTGCAAGGCGTCGGAGGTGTTCGTCGAAGTTTGAGGAAAAGACAACGACGTCGTCCAAGTACACAAGGCAAGTCTGCCACTTCAAACCGGCCAGTACAGTATCCATAACGCGTTGGAAGGTCGCGGGGGCCGAGCAAAGACCAAAAAGGCACGACCTTGAACTCGAGCAGGCCGTCTGGTGTTATGAAGGCCGTCTTTTCTCGGTCTCTCTCGTCGACTTCGATTTGCCAGTAGCCTGTCTTGAGGTCCATCGACGAAAAGTACTTCGCGTTGTGGAGTCGATCCGGGGCGTCGTCTATCCGTGGGAGGGGGGTACACGTCCTTCTTCGTGATCTTGTTCAGGCGACGATAGTCGACACAGAAACGTAGCGTTCCGTCCTTCTTCTTCACCAACACCACGGGAGACGCCCAGGGACTCTTGGACGGCTGGATTATGTTGCCACGCGCTATTCTTATTTTCACTTTTGTTCTATTCGGTTTTCACCCACAAAGACCGTCAGCAAAGCTCAACTTAAACCGCGCCTTATTTTTCTACAACCTTCGCGATTATTGTAGATCGTTTTGTTAAGATTGCGCGCAAGACGCGACCACTCGAGATTATTCCAGAGCGTGCGCGATGACCAGTGATAAGGCTAGAATGTTCGACGCGTGATACATAAAAGCCGGCGCGCTCCAACGATGTCCTGTTGATCGACGGCCGACGCTGTTCGCCGCTATCAGTGCCAGTGTGTATTGCTCTATTCTTACTTTCCGTTTACCGGCCACAAGCTCGGCCAGATAAACAGTTTCATCTTGGATACATCGCATGCTGCCTTCGTCGACGTCACGACCACGTGACAATGTCGTCGCACAGCATTTCGTCGACTGGTTTCCTTATGGCCTCGAGTTCTCGCGTCGAAACTCTGTACGGTCTCTGACGGAGTGGCCTGGTCCTTTCTTCTGTTATGATGCGATGTTTTGCGACCGGGGTCTGCCGAATTCTTGACGACGATGAAAAACAGTCCTTGTATTGCAGGAGCAGAGCTCTGAGCTGTTCTTGCTTATGCGTCGGAAGGCTCGCGTTAATGTCGAAAGCTAGTTGATCTTGGTGCGTCGTAGCAGGTTCGGTAGACTCGGCGAGGGCGAAAGCGTTGCTGGCTTCCACTATTTCTTCGATGTAGGCAACCGTCGTGCCTTTGCTTACGTGCTTGTACTCGTTGCTGAAGTTCGTGAGCATAAGTGTTGTTTTCCCTCCTCTCAGCTCGGCCATTCCTCTGGCTACGCAAATCTGGCGGTTGATCAACAGGTGCTGGTCGCCTGCAACGACGCCTTGCATATCAGTTGATTTCTTAGTGCCGACGGAGATGCTGACGCTGGAGCGAGGGGGGAATGGTGACTTGGTCTTCCAGCAAATTCAAGGCGTGCTTTCCTGACGGCGTATGCGGCGGTAGTGCTTTTTCAGTGAATAACGTTATCGACTTGGATTGAAGATTGATGACTGCACCATGAATGGTTAAGTCAATACCAAGGATGACGTCTCTGGAGCAACGCTGTAGGACTACGAAGCTTGCTGGTTAAATCCGGTTGTCAATGGAGACTCTCGCTGTGCATGCCGGCGTTACTAGGTGACCTCCAGCTGTCCGGATCTCAGGGCATTCCCACGCGGTCTTGACTTTCTTCAACTTCGCGGCGAACGGTCCACTGATGACAGAATAGTCCGCTCCTGTGTCGACGAGAGCTGTCACGCTATGGCCGTCGATAAGAACATCGAGGTCGCTAGTTCGTCGTCTCGCGTTGCAGTTAGGTCGTGGCGTCGGATCACGGCTGCGTCGATTTGTTGCGCTGCTTCCATGTTGCGTCGTCACATCTTCGTCGGTCCGCGACGTTTCGTCGGCAGGGCTACGTTCGGCGTGCGGCGTGTTCTTCACGTTTCGTCGCAGCGTCGTCGTCGGCGGCGGAGGATCTTCGGCATTTCGTCGTGCAGCAACCGCACCTCCATCGGTTGCTACCCTTAGTTTTCCGGATAGGGGCTAGGCGACCGGCCCCGGGTTGGGCCAGTGTACTGCCGGCGGTGCGGCGACATGTAGCGGCCTGGCGATGGCGAACATCCGTGATGTTCGTCGTTCTTGCCATTGTGCTCCGGTAATGTAGTCGGCGATGTCTCGAGGTCGTTCACCCGGCTGCGGACGCGGCGCGTTGACGGCGAAACCACGTAGCCCTATCTGTCGGTACTGGCAGCGTCAGTACGTGTGGCCGGCCTCCCCGCAGTGGTAGCATAGCGGGCGGTTGTCAGGGGCGCGCCAAACGTCGGTTTTCCTAGGTGTGTAGCGCTGGTCGACGGGAGGACGGTAGGGTGGCGGTGGTGGTGGCGGCAGCGTCTGGCGACGGAAGTGCTGCGGGGCGGCATCTTGGTGTGGGCGCGGAGGGGGGGACGTGACGGCGGGCAGCAGCAGCGTAGGGCATGGCTTGTGGCTGCGGTGGGGCTGGCTGAGCAACACTTTGTGAACGTTGAATTTCCTCTCGTACAACGTCCTCAATCGACGTCACTACAGGTTGCGGAGAAGGTGCGAGCTTCTCCGCAACCAATCGCAGCTCTTCTCGCACAATGGCTCGGATCGTTTCACGAAATTCGTTGGAGTCGAGGGCATGAACAGCCGCGCTGTCTTGAATTGAGCAGCGATTGTACTGTCCGGTGCGCATTTCCAGCGTCTTCTCGATCGTCGTCGCCTCCGACAGGAATTCCTGGACGGTCTTGGGTGGATCCCGCATCAGCCCGGCGAAGAGCTCCTGCTTGACTCCTCGCATAAGAAAGCGAACTTTCTTGTCATCGGTCATGGCAGCGTCGGCCTGGCGAAACAGTCGGGTCATCTCTTCCGTGAAGATGGTGACGTTTTCGTTGGGTAGTTGCACCCGTGTCTCCAGCAAAGAAGCGGCCCTTTCTTTGCGGGCCACGCTCGTGAACGTGTCAAGGAATGCGCCGCGGAAGAGATCCCAAGTTTGAAGTCCAGACTCCCGATTCTCGAACCAGGTCCTTGCCGCGTCTTCCAGGTAGAAATAGACGCGATGCAGCTTCTCTTCCGTGTCCCAGTGGTTGAAGGTGGCCACTCGTTCGTACGTCTCCAGCCAGGTCTCCGGGTCTTCAAACGATGATCCATGGAATGTCGGTGGCTCCCTTGGCTGCTGCATTACGACCGTGGTGGGTGTTGGAACCGTGGCTGTCATAGTTGCCGCAGTAGTGGTCGTGGCCTTGGTCATTCGTGTCTTATCCGGTAGGGGCCCGAACTCTGGATCTACCCCTCGTTGCCGGCGGCTAGCTCGCTGATCGAGGCTGGCGTCGACGGCTCCTTCACGGCTGGGGCTGGGTTCACGACTTGACGGGGGGCGTCCGGTACATGAAAGAAGCAGCACCTCCACCAGATGTCACGTGGTCGTGACGTGGACGGACACAGCAGTAGGCTTCTTGAAGGTGAACTTCTTTATTCGGCCGAACTTGTGGCCACGAAACAGAAACTCAAAATACAGCAAGCAATGAACGCTGTACACTGATATCGGCGCACAGAGCGGCGGTCGTCGATAATCTGACGAGCGGTGAAGCGCGCCGGCATTTATACGTGTGCCATAGAATATTCCAGCTTTATCACTGGTTGTCGCGCAAGCTCTGGAATAAGCTCGAGTGTTCGCGTCTTGCGCGCAATCTTAACAAAACAATCTACAATAATCGCGAAGCTTCTCGAACAAAGAGGCGTGGTTTGCGCTGAGCTTTGCTGACAGTCTTTGTGGGCGAAAACCGAATACAGCGAAAAGGAAAAATAAGAAACGTGGCAATATAAATGACTTTGACTTCTCTTACACGGTTATACGAGTTATTTCGATGTTGCTCGACCAACCTTCATTGCAGAGCATGACTTACAAAAATTATTTACTTGATGACGCGTGCCACGTATATAGTGCATTTTTTAAAGTTTTGTATGACCTGTGTTCCTCATCGTACCTACATATGAATTCACTGGTATGAGCCTAACATTGCGTATACATATCTATTGCAGCTGATATTAATGTGCTGTCCGTTTTTTTCTGTTTTGTTCGTTATTTTACGCATTCCACTTCCCTTTTTAAAGCTTCCTGTGGTTAGGGTGAACGAAATAAAATGAAATGAAACTATAAGCGTGTTGCAGATGTCGTGTCAGTGACACCTGAATGAGAATGAAGTTTCGGGATGGCATGTTGGTTGGTTGGCTGGTTGCAAAACTTTATTAAGGACCTGCAAGGCGCGCATTAGCGCGCAGCGGGTGTCTCCCACGGCATGCAATTTCTAAGGATACATGTCATCCCGTTCAGGTCAAGGGCGCTGCCCCCAACCTCAACGGGATGACATGTATTCTTAGAAATTACGTGGAACTGCCTTTTGAGTCATTTGGAAATGGAATGACCACTCTTTATGTTCTGTGTACACACCTCACACTTGGCTGGTCCTGAAGGCCGCTGTACCAGACCAGCTGACAAAAAAGTTAATGAACAACAGGATCAAGTATGCTCTGGGCGCGCGATGTAGCATGCAGGTACACCATAGTATGTGTACGTAGTTACGTCGAGTATACGGTCATTTAGTACTTCGTACCACTTACCAATGTTGTGTAATTGTCATTGCACATTGATATGCAGAAAAAATTGAATAAACGTAGGCAAATGGGCACTACGAGAAACGAATGAATGTGGCATTTATTGAAAGAAAAGGACGACTCTTGGCCGCTATTGGGGATGAGGTGGGAAAGGGGTAAGGGGATTAAGGGGTGACGTGAATCTTCATGTCAAGCCTTCGAACGAGTCAGTGAACCTCCCCTACACCCCTCGAAACAGGCCACTTTGTCTACCGTACATTGCGAGAGCTTTCTGTGCTTCATGGGCAGGTTATATTAAATTCCATAGAGTTGTCCCGACGGCATGCAGCAGATATTGAATGTGCCGTCTGCCTTTTGAGAAAGCTGCGCATCTCCAAATTTGATGTTCTTAAGTCTGATAGTCATTGTCTTGTGGTGCTGATGGGCTAACCCATGCTGGCTCTTCAATCTCTGATTGTGGCGTCATGAGATCTGCTCTGTTCTAGTCTCTTCTAAAGTAACAGTATACTACTAGCGCGGGAACACACGGACAAGAAAGAGGACGACACAGCGCAGTGTGTCGTCCTCTTTCTTGTCCGTGTGTTCCCGCGCTAGTAGTATACTGTCATGAACTTCCAACAAGCCCAAGCCGCTACCCTTGTGATCTTCTAAAGTAGTTTACTGGCTTTCACATTTCATCCGGCGATAGGAGTTGGTTTCCTCCGTGTACTTAGCGGCACTTCCCATGGTGGCATTGTGAGCGATTCCTCAGCCACAGACGTCCCGTGGGCTCAGTCATCCAATGTCCTGACTTGTTTTCCTTGAGGTGTGTTTTGCAGTCGGCATCGCAATCGACATTGTGCTTCATTTGTGGTGTCCCGTATAGGTGGTATCAGTACTAGGTTGGGCAGATCCTCGTTCCTCATGTGCTTTGGCAGTCCAGTGATCGTACGAATTGGGTCACCCAGTGTAACTTTTCGATGTCGGTGAGATCTCGATTGGAGAGATCATATACGGGTTCTTCGTACAGATTCCTTCCGAGTGCCACTGCTCTTGCAAGTGTTTGGCGTGCGTTCTACCGGGCTCCGCCATGCTCATTACGATAGGGACGGAAGGGGTGGATTATATCGATGAGCGGATTATGCGAAC
>JALIZH010027721.1:0-23129 GCA_030522465.1 Rhipicephalus appendiculatus
TGCAATCGGGCATGTGACGGTGTATTTTTTTTTATTTTGCAGGCATCCGCAGTAAGCATCAAAACACTTATACTTAATAAATACAAAGTTAGAAACTATCTTATCAGATGTATTTCAAACCAATCTACAATTTTCTCATTTGGAATTTTTTAGCAGTATTGTTGCTTCAAAAGTTAGTTAATTGAAAATGCTTCAAAAAAGAAAAGAAATAATTAGGTTTACTCCTTGCAATAGCCAGGCGGTCGCGTTGTCATAAAGTGCGTAGGTATATGTCTAAACTCCAGTTTCCTTTATCTCCCCGTTACCAACAGATCGCGTTTTCAAATTACCCCAAAATAACAGCTAGAAGCAAATGTGAGACAAAACGACTGATAATAGAAGCGGAACACATTGCTGCACTCGGAGATATGTGTGTTAGCAAGCCGTCGTTGACACTGTCAGCGAAAAAAATCGCATATCTGCCCATGCCTTGAGTTTCCAACGATTTTCGCTTTGTTCACCATGATCACGTGGCTGGGACTCGTAAGGCGAGTGCATAAATGTAATTTGGTTTCTGACAATAAACTATGTTGCAAGTTAGCGCCCAGTGTGTCTATATGTACGTTCATTTTGTCCTGTCGTGTGCGTGCGCTACAAAGAAACTTATTCAAATTACCGCTCCTCTTATCAATTATTATTGTGTTGAGGGGCGCTATGTACTATAAGCCTATATACTGCTTAACGTAAGCCACCATAATATGAGCCAATGGCATTCTGTGCATAAAGCAAGAACAAATGGTGCTAGAGAACCTGATAATGTTGGCTCAAGTGTAGCAACGCTCCAATATGGCTTCCATCGTGAAGACAGCGGATATAAGCTTCTCTTGTCCTATGGAACACTTCCCGTTTCGTTTTACGCACATGTGGCGTATGCATATCTGGCCGGCACAACACTTCAAAATTGTAGGGAATGTACACATTCCTCTGCTCTAGAGTTTCTTACCAATGTATATATTTTCTTTCTTATTCTCACTGTACCGCGGCGGCGCTAAAACAAAAAGCTCGGCTTAATGTCAGCCGGCTGGCGCTGTCATTCAGCACGTGCACTTGGTTCTCAGTTTGGCCTGGCAGCCGAAGAACAACGCAAAGGCGCACCAAATATTTATACCGATGCAGCCAAGTCTCGCACAAAAACGGGAACGGTACGCCGAACCGTTGTTCACATAAACATACGCCGGATTTGGCGCCCAGAAACACATACCGCGGCTCCTTTTCTGTTGCTCGATGGACATACGATTTTTCAACGCATCACAGTGCGAAATTGGCGCAGGGTCACCTTTTGTTTCTCACTTTCAGGTTCAGTTAATTATTTGTTCAAAACACATAGGTTCCTTAGTAGTATAGTATTCAG
This sequence comes from Rhipicephalus appendiculatus, assembly GCA_030522465.1. Classification (NCBI taxonomy): domain Eukaryota; kingdom Metazoa; phylum Arthropoda; class Arachnida; order Ixodida; family Ixodidae; genus Rhipicephalus; species Rhipicephalus appendiculatus. The sequence goes on from JALIZH010027721.1 coordinate 1,391, forward strand.
ACGACGGTCTTTAAGACAATAGAGTACAGTGGCACCACGTTTTAGCGTGGAACGGGTAGTTTGGTGCGAAAGAAGACACACTTATTTGTTCTGAACGCCATAGAGTTTCATATAAATACACTATAGAGGGAACTCTGGCGCTAGTGTCTATGCGAGCTGCAACGCACGGCGCTTCAGACACCATGGTAATGATGGGTAGTACACGGATTTGCCTAATCTTCGTTGTTTCGGCTCCGTTTGGCTCCGTGTGGCCTAAATTCGCTTTGCCGCAAGACGAATTTCAGCAAAGGTTTAACAGTTACGCTTCACCACCTGGACTTTTTTGGGCTCGCCAATTCAAATCGGCTCAAGAAGTTCACAACGGTCTGTTCTTTTAGGGGCCAAGCTCCTTAGGGTGTGGGTCTGTCCCTCCTCTGTAGTCGTAGTAGTAGTAGTAGGTAGGTAGGTAGGTAGCCCCGTGTAGTGGAATGTACCCACTCCACGTGATAAAGATGACGATGACGCAGTACAGTGGAATGTACCCACTACACGTGATAACGATGAAGTATAAGCGCGTTCCAGTATAGTGGAATGTACCCACTCCATGTGATAAAGATGATGATGATGCAGCATAGTGGAATGTACCCACTACACGTGATAACGATGACGATGACGCTGATGACCATGAAGTATAAGCGCGTTCCAGACCACACATTCTCTTACTGACATGGATGAAAACGATCGAGCTTCGCCCACTCATCATCATTCACTTCGTGGATATGGCGTGATTTTTCATTCAAAACAAAACCAAAACGCAGCAACAAAGCCACAAGTGCGTTCGAAGCCCGCAAGCATGAAGACTAGCAAATCCGTGTACCACCCATCATTCCCATGGTGGCTGAACGAACGCAGCGCCAGAGTTCCCTCTAGGTAATTGTAGGAAACTCTGTCCTGAATAGTTTGCAGAACAGGCCGAGAGAGCAGAAGGCGTCGAGGCGTGACAGAGGCTCCTGCTCCGTTTGAAGTTCGACAACAGCGAATAGCATGCATACAGCGTAGAAGTTATGCGCAGCAACGTCGTCATGTAGTAACACATAAAAAAAACACACAGTTGTGAATTTGCGTTCTTGCAGCATTAAATACAACATACAATGAAAAAATCACTTCGCAACGCGTTGATTGCGCTAAAAGTATTACATGCGGTAAATAAACATATGTTGATACAACGTTACACACATATTTTAACGACATTGCGCTATAAGGCCCATGCCGCTGAAATTCCTGCGTCGGGGACGATGTCGGCTTCGGTGGCGTTGGTTGTAGGTTAAAAATCGCAATTTACACTTGGTTTCCGGTGGTCGGTGCCAAAAATCATTATCTAGTTCAACCATACCGCAAGAAAACACACACAAAACACTACAATTCGCGTGGCAGGTATTACATGCTGCAATTACTATGTGCGATTTTTTTTTATTTCTATAGAAATAAACGAGCCATTCAATCTGACGCGTTTTAACCTACTCATTTAAACAGCTACCCTTGAGTTGATAATAAAAGTTTAATTAACAAGCTTTAATATTTCATTTTACGTAACATTACCAGCGGCGATGTATTCCTGGCTCGTCGTAGAGTTTGTGTGCGGAGACTACAGGTGCTTTATTTAAATAGCATGTTTACAGTAAATATATATTATCCAAAAAAGAAAAAAAAATCACCACGTATTCCGGCAAACATTGGCAACACGTTAAACATTCCCAACACTTTCATTGATACCCACCACGGTGGTCTAGGGGTTATGGTGCTCGACTGCTGATCTGCAGGTCACGGGTTAGAATCCCGGCCCCGGTGGCCGCATTTTCGATGGAGGCGAAAATACTTCAGGTCCGTGTACTTAGATTCAGGTGTACGTTAAAGAACCCCAGGTGGTCGAAATTTCCGGAGCCCTCCACTACGGCGTCTCTCATAATCATATCGTGGTTTAGGGACGTTAGACCCCAACAATTATTATTATTATAACACCTTTATTAATTTTATATAACATAAATTATGGAATTATGCATAAATTATGGGTGCTACTGGAATCATATGTGTGTGTTACACACATATGATTTCCTCCTTCCGTATCGCATATCTGCACAGTCCTTCCTCGGTGAGCTTTCTCTCGTGGCATTTTCATGCCGTGCTAGCTCAAGCGTTTTAAGTGCACGTTTCACTGTTTTAGCTTAGCGGCAGAACATGTCCTCGTCACACAAGCCACTACCTTGGTATGGGGATAGATAACGGCGAGCCCTATAGTTCCATACACTCCCTAACCTAACCAAGAGCCACTCATAGCCCCTACACAGTTCTCTCACCATTACAAATGCTAGACTTTGCCTTACAGAATGGATTAGCGAACAGCTAGTGTATGAAATGGGGTACCATTTTCACCAGTCTCTCGAGAAGGGACACGACATTTTATTTCATTAGTTGACAAGCCATTGCAAAATATGCGGCGACAACCAAGACGATGAAGCTGCACGCTCGGATAATGAATGGTGTCTCGAAATGCCAATAGCACTCTCTAGAATGGAAACTTCAGTCACTTGCTTGTCGCACCATATTTCACGGGGATTCTTCAACTTGCGCCTGTATTCTACCAACCCCCATATGCGACTTCCTTTGCCATCGGGAATACTCGCCGCGACGTAACCTTACTGTTTGCAAATGCGCGGAAATACGGTCACAAAATAAAAGGCGAAAAACGCAAGACGACGCAGTAACAACTGAAATTTCTTATTCAGAACGCATATATATATATATATATATATATATATATATATATATATATATATATAACATAATCCTCGTAATCCCCGCCGTGACGACCGATAACAGACAGTTACCTAAAGAAGCTCGTCATTTGCTGGCACGTGTCGTTGTAGGAACCCTATCTCTGTTTCGTGTAAACTGACAGAGAGGTGCCTTATGCACCCCAAGCGTCCTTGGCTGATGTAAAATGTCTCTGTAATTTCCCTCTTAATTCTCGATTGGTGCCTGTAAACCACTGTGGTCCTTTCGAACAGAGGCCTGCATCCGCTCTCCTTGCAGTCCTTGCAGTTCATGGCCAAGTGTGTGAAAGGCCTGCCAATCAAGGGAGCTGTGGTGTTCCCTTAAGCGTGTGTTCGGGCACGTTCCGGTAGGCCCTACTTAGGCCATCCCGCATGATAGAGGCAGTCCATATACGACACCTACTGCGCAAGGAACAGAAGCCTTCATGTGTTTCACCCGAAATGCCTTGCCATTTCGAGACGGACATTCGGCACGCTTGCTGATAGCAGAGCGAATGTGCCACACTTTTAGATTAGCAGAAAGCGCAACGCTGAATGAATGAATCCGAACCAACTCGATCAAATTTCAATCAAGTTAAACCTTACTGTGTCGCGTGTACGTTAGGCGTGGCATTTGCGAATGCATGTCCTTTACCCATTGGAATGGCCAACCGTGAGGCACGCAACTTATGCTGTTGTGAGGAGATGTTGTGAGGAGAAGCCAAACTCCATCGACTTGCCACAAGTTGACTTTCGAAGAACAGGATCCGGGTCCTTGGCCTGCGACTTCGAGCATGCACAAGCCTACAAAAGCCCTATTGCTTCTTGGAAGTCCACCGGAACTGGAGATCATTTGTGAGCTATCGGGGGGGGTGCGCTCATGCTTTGCGTGCTCACACTGTTCATTTGTTATTAAATGCCAAGCATTTCTTAGCGAACTTCGCCAACTTTGAGCGTATCTATCTATCTATCTATCTATCTATCTATCTATCTATCTATCTATCTATCTATCTATCTATCTATCTATCTATCTATCTATCTATCTATCTATCTATCTATCTATCTATCTATCTATCTATCTATCTAGGCGCCTACGACTTTGTGCTCTCCTCGCCGTATCGTTAATGGGATTTACACCAAATTTGGTATCGCATAACATGACTGTATGGCGAACATAAGTGGCTGATCATATCATGAAAATCATGACTAACTTGTCATGAAAAGTATGATTTACATGGCATGCTCATGGCGCGCTCGCGGCCGTTTCGTTAGCTTGATATACCCCAAATTAGGGATTGAGTGACGTGACTGTATGACGAACATAAATGACAGGTGGTAATATGCAAATAATAACGTGCATGTCATGAACTACATGATTTCAATGCCACGCTCATGGCGCGCTCGCGGCCGTTTCGGTAGCTTGATATTGCCACGCGCGTTTTGTATTATACTTGTGCTGTATTCGGTTTACGCCCACAAAGACTGAAAGCAATGCTCAGCGCAAACCGCGCCTCATTTTTCTAGAAGCTTCGCGTTTATTGTAGATCGTTGTGTTAAGATTGCGCGCAAGACGCGAACACGCGAGCTTATTCCAGAGCTTTCGCGACAACCAGTGATAAGACTGGAATATTCGATGACACGCCTATAAATGCCGACGCGCTTCACCGCTTGTCAGTTGATCGACGGCCGACGCTCTGTTCGCCGCTATCAGTGCCAGCGTGTATTTCTGTAATCTTCCGTTTACCGGCCACAAGTTCGGCCTAATAAACAGTTTCATCTTAAACACGTCGCCTGCTGCCTTCGTCGACGTCACACCCACGTGACATCTGGTGGAGGTGCTTCCCGGTCCATGTACCGAACGCCCCCTTCCAGCCGTGAGCCAAGCCCACAACGCCAAGGGGACACCGACGTCAACACTGAGCAGCGAGCCAGCCGCAGGCAGCAAGGTCTCCCACCAGAATACGGACCCCTACCCAACAAGATCCTGGCCCCAGCGACGAAGACAACAAGCACGATGACGGCCGCAGTGCCTCCCGCGGCAATCGTGATGCAGCCACCCAGAGAGCCGCCGACGTTTCACGGATCTCAAAGTGAAGACCCCGAAACCTGGCTTGAGACATTCGAAAGGGTCTCCACATTCAACAATTGGGATGCCGACGACAAGCTGCGCCACGTGTACTTTTACTTGGACGACGCAGCTAGGACCTGGTTCGAGAATCGGGAGTCCACTCTTCGAACCTGGGACACCTTTCGCGGCACTTTTTTGGAAACGTTCACGAGTGTCGTCCGAAAGGAAAGGGCTGCAACCTTGCTGGAGACACGGGTGCAACTTCCTAACGAAGGCGTCACCATTTTCGCGGAGGAAATGAACCGACTCTTCCGCCACGCTGACCCAAGTATGCCCGAAGAGAACAAAGTCAGGTTCCTAATGCGGGGTGTGAAACAAGAACTCTTCGCTGGCTTGATAAGAAACCCGCCGAAGACGGTCGCCGAATTCGCCTCCGAAGCCTCGACAATTGAGAAGACGCTCGAGATGCGGACACGGCAATACAACCGCAGCTTCTCCGCTACAAGCTATGCCGACATCCAATCGCTGGGAACCGCCGACTTGCGTGAGACGATCCGAGCGATCGTGCAAGAGGAGCTGCGGAAAATTCTACCTTCAGTGCAGCCTCAGGTGGATTCCATCGCTGACGTCGTACGCCAGGAGATCCAGCAATCACTGGGCGTTCCGCAGCCTCCAGAGCCGCAGCTGCAAGCCATGAGCTACGCTGCTGCAGCCCGACGCAGTGCACCCCCTCCACGCCCCCGTCAGGACGGCGCACAGCAGCACTACCGTCGCGAGACGCCGCCGCCGCCACCACCACCGCCATCTCACCCGCCTGTCAGCCAGCGCTACACGCGCAGGAAGACCGACATCTGGCGCGCCCCCGACCACCGCCCACTATGCTACCACTGCGGAGAAGCCGGCCACACTTACCGCCGATGCCAGTACCGCCAGATGGGACTGCGTGGTTTCGCCATCGACGCGCCGCGTCCACAGCGGGGTGAAAGACCCCGTGACATCGCTGACTACCTTGCAGGAGCGCAGTGGACACCCCGACGACCTTCCCGATCGCCTTCCCCAGGCCGCTACATCTTACCGCATCGCAGTCAGTATGCCGGCCCTGCTCGGGGCCGATCTTCGAGCCCTTACCCGGAAAACTAAGGGCAGCAACCGATGGAGGTGCGGTTGCTGAACGACGAAATGCCGAACATCCTCCGCCGACGACGGCTCAGCGAAGTCTTAAGAACGCGCAGCAAGCCGAACGGAGCCTGGATGACGAAACTTCACGACCGGAAGAACAGACGACGCAACGCCGAAGCAGTGGAACAAACCATCGTAGCCGCGACCCGACGCCTCGACCCAACCGCAACGCCAGGCGACGAACTAGCGACCTCGACGTTCTCATCGACGGCCACAGCGTCACAGCTCTCGTCGACACCGGGGCCGACTATTCCGTCGTCAGTGGGCCGTTCGCCGCGAAGTTGAGGAAAGTTAAGACTGCCTGGGAAGGAGCCGAAATTCGGACCGCTGGAGGCCATTTAATAACACCCGCTGGGGTCTGTACAGCAAGAGTCACTATCAATAATTGGACTTACCCTGCGAGCTTTGTAATCCTGCAGCACTGCTCCAGGGACGTAATACTTGGGATGGACTTCCTAAGTAAACATGGCGCCGTCATCGACCTAAGGTCTGAGTCGATAACACTAACCTCAGAAAAAGCACTGCCTACCGAGACGACGCCAGGGAGCCATGCATTGAACGTGATAGAAGAGCACGTCACCGTTCCGCCTCTCTCCAGCGTCATCATTTCCGTCGGCACCGAAAAACCCGCGGACTTCGAAGGCGTCATCGAGGGTGATCAGCACCTGCTTGTAAACCGTCAGATTTGCGTCGCACGAGGCATCGCCGAGTTGCGTGAAGGGAAAGCAACAGTGATGCTTACGAACTTCAGCAACGAATACAAGCACGTGAGCAAAGGCACGACGGTCGCCTACATCGAAGACATTGTGGAAACCAGCGACGCCCTCGCCCTCGCCGAGTTTACAGAACATGCTACGACGAACCAAGCTCATCAACTAACTTTCGACGTCAATCCGAGCCTTCCGACGCATAAACAAGATCAGCTCAAAACCCTGCTCCTGCAATACAAGGATTGCTTTTCGTCGTCGTCCAGAGTTCGACAGACACCAGTCGCACAACACCGCATCATAACAGAGGAAAGTTCCAGGCCACTACGTCAGAGCCCGTACAGAGTTTCAACTAGGGAACGCGAGGCAATAAAGAAACAAGTCGACGAAATGCTACGCGACGACATCATACAGCCTTCAAAGAGTCCGTGGGCGTCACCCGTGGTGTTAGTGAAGAAAAAGGACGGAACCCTACGCTTCTGCGTCGATTATCGCCGCCTGAACAAAATAACGAAGAAGGACGTGTACCCTCTCCCACGGATAGACGACACCCTCGATCGACTCCACAATGCGAGGTACTTTTCGTCGATGGACCTCAAGATCGGCTATTGGCAAATTGAAGTCGACGAGAGAGACCGAGAAAAGACCGCGTTTATAACACCAGACGGCCTCTTCGAGTTCAAGGTCATGCCCTTTGGTCTTTGCTCGGCGCCTGCGACTTTCCAACGGGTTATGGACACAGTACTGGCAGGATTGAAGTGACAGACTTGCCTGGTGTACCTGGACGACGTCACTGTGTTTGCTTCAAACTTCGATGAACACCTCCGGCGACTTGACGCAGTACTTCAAGCAATCAAGACCTCCGGCCTCACCTTGAAGCCTGAAAAGTGCCGCTTCGCATACGAGGAGCTCTTGTTCTTGGGTCACGTGATCAGCAAGTCCGGAGTACGCCCCAATCCTCAAAAGACAGCCGCCATCGCTACATCCCCGCCCCCCCACCGACAAGAAGGCCGTCCGTCGATTTCTCGGCCTGTGCGCCTATTACAGGCGGTTTGTCAAAAATTTTGCCCGCATCGCAGAGCCACTCACTAACCTTACCAGAACCGACGTCGAGTTCAAGTGGGAATCACCGCAAGAGGAAGCATTTCAAGAACTAAAACGACGCCTGCAAATGCCTCCGTTACTTGCGCATTTCGACGAACACGGCGAAACAGAAGTGCACACCGACGCAAGCAGCGTGGGACTCGGCGCCGTCCTTGTGCGGAAGACGGATGGACTGGAAAGGGTTATCAGTTATGCTAGCCGGTCGCTATCCAAGGCAGAGGCCAACTATTCAACAACAGAAAAAGAGTGCCTCGCCATCATCTGGGCTACGTCGAAGTTTCGCCCCTACCTCTAGGCAGGCCCTTCAAAGTTGTGAGCGACCACCACGCCTTGTGTTGGCTAGCTAACTTGAAAGACCCTTCAGGTCGCCTCGCAAGATGGAGTCTCAGACTTCAAGAATTCGACGTTACCGTCGTTTACAAGTCCGGACGAAAGCATTCTGACGCCGACTGCTTGTCTCGCGCCCCCGTCGACCCGCCGCCACCGGACGACCTTAATGATGACTGCTTCTTGGGAACCATAAGCGCCGATGACTTCGCTGAACGACAACGAGCCGATCCGGAACTCAAGGGCCTTATAGAATACATCGAGGACAAGGCCACCATGGCTCCAAAGGTATTCAGACGAGGACTGGAGTCGTTTTTCTTGCGCAACAGCATTCTCCTAAAGAAAAACTTCTCGCCACTCCGGGCCGACTCCCTCCTCGTAGTACCTTCAGTGTTACGTCCCGAAGTTCTGGACGCTCTGCATGACGACCCGACAGCTGGACACCTTGGATTTTCTCGTACGCTCGCGAGGATACAAGAAAAGTACTACTGGCCTCGCCTCACTGCCGACGTCACCCACTACGTGAAGACCTGCCGAGATTGTCAACGACGGAAGAGACCACACACTAGGCCAGCCGGACTTCTGCAACCCATCGAGCCACCTCGCCGACCGTTCCAGCAAATCGGCATAGACTTACTGGGGCCGTTCCCGACGTCGAACTCCGGGAACAAATGGATCATCGTAGCAACGGACTACCTCACCCGCTACGCCGAGACAAGGGCGCTGCCCAAGGGCAGTGCAGCCGAGGTAGCAAAGTTCTTCGTCGAGAACATCGTACTGCGTCATGGCGCCCCAGAGGTCCTCATTACCGACAGAGGTACGGCCTTTACAGCGGACCTAACGCAGGCGATCCTGAGGTACAGCCAAACAAGTCACCGCCGGACCACCGCCTACCACCCGCAGACCAATGGCCTCACCGAACGTCTAAATAAGACCATCGCCGATATGCTGGCCATGTACGTCGACGTCGAGCACAAGACGTGGGATGCCATCCTTCCGTATGTAACCTTTGCATACAACACGGCGGTACAAGAAACGACGCAGATGACGCCGTATGGATTGGTCTACGGAAGGACCCCGGCAACGACGCTCGACGCCATGTTGCCCAATGTCTGCGACGAGGAAAACGTCGACGTCACCGTGTACCTTCAGCGCGCCGAAGAAGCCAGACAACTCGCCCGTCTGCGCATCCAGAGCCAGCAAAAGACCGACAGCCGTCGCTACAACCTTCGAAGACGCCACATGGAATACCAACCCGGTGACCGTGTATGGGTCTGGACGCCAGTTCGCCGACGGGGACTTAGCGAGAAGCTCCTTCGACGATACTTCGGTCCGTACAGGGTACTTCGACGTCTCGGCGCACTCGACTACGAGGTTGTCCCTGACGGCATTACGAACTCTCAGCGGCGCCGTGCGCGACCTGAAGTCGTCCATGTCGTGCGCCTCAAGCCGTATTACGCGCGTTAGTGAACCTGAAGACTGTAATTTTTCCTTTATTATTGTACTTTCGTGCTTGTGCTTAGTGTTTATTGTACTTTCTTGCTTTATTATTGTTATTTATTATTGCATGAATCCCCCCCCCCCCCCCCCCCCCGTGTTCTGTTTTAAGCATCGGGACGATGCTTTTTCATAGGGGGGCATTGCCACGCGCGTTTTGTATTATACTTGTGCTGTATTCGGTTTACGCCCACAAAGACTGTAAGCAATGCTCAGCGCAAACCACGCCTCATTTTTCTAGAAGCTTCGCGTTTATTGTACATCGTTGTGTTAAGATTGCGCGCAAGACGCGAACACGCGAGCTTATTCCAGAGCTTTCGCGACAACCAGTGATAAGACTGGAATATTCGATGACACACCTATAAATGCCGACGCGCTTCACCGCTTGTCAGTTGATCGACGGCCGACGCTCTGTTCGCCGCTATCAGTGCCAGCGTGTATTTCTGTAATCTTCCGTTTACCGGCCACAAGTTCGGCCTAATAAACAGTTTCATCTTAAACACGTCGCCTGCTGCCTTCGTCGACGTCACACCCACGTGACAATATACACCAAACTTGGTATTGAGCAGTCGCGTAAATCCAGAAGAATCACAAGAGGGGACACCATCTTGCCATGGCGGCCATTTTGTTTTCATAAATATACGTTTTACTTTAAATTATACAAAAATTATAACCGCACTTCAAAATAAAATAAAATTCGAGCATTATTCTTAAAAATAACACGATGAAAGTCCAGCATGATCGAGTCTGTACTTCATTGTCAATGGCTTCCGCCTAATAGTCGATTCTTTAAAAGGAACATTTGCATTCATAGGCTCGTGCTCTACAGTGCCTTTTGAAACGAAAAGTAGGTTTCACTTTTGTATATCATGTCTGCTTTTTGCAAGGTTTCAGAATTCAGATACATAACTATCAAGATAATTAAATATGATGTTTCAAAGATAAATCACATGGGGGGACCCTTCAAAGGTGTGTCTCCCCCAGCCTAGACACAAGGGGGGTCAGGGCCCCCCTGACCCCCCATGATTTACGCCAATGGTGTTGAGTGACGTGACTGTATGACGAACATAAAGGACAAGTGGTAATATGGAAATCATGACTTCTCATGTGCGACATGACTTGCATGCCACGCTCATGGCGCGCACGTGCCTGTTTCGTTAGCTTGATATACACCAAATTTGGTATTGAATGATGTGACTTTACAACGAACGTAAGCGGCAGGTGATAACATGAAAATCTTGGCATGCATGTAATCTACAACGCCATTTACATGCCACGCTCATGGTGCACTTGCGTCTGGTTCGCTAGCTTGATATGCACCAAAATTGGTATTGCGTGACGTGAGTGTATGACGAACATAAATGACAGGTCCTAACATGTAAAACATGACATGCAAATTATGTAAAGCATGATTTGCTCCTTCCTGGCTGCTTCGCATTACATCGATTTCCACAGTGCGTGGGATCTGCCGGCTTTTTTTTGTACTGTTCCTTCGTCTATGTTTTATACATTAAACCTCCTTTCCCCAACCTCGCGTGTAGGGTAGCCAACGGAGCCCGTCCGTGTTTGCTTTCCCGGCCTTGCTGTCCGCAAGTCACTGAAAGAACATTTGTACTTCTTGGGGAAAACGAAACTATGTAAATACTTTTCGCTAGAGCAGTCCCGCGCAAGTAAGCCAACTAACCAACCATTTCATACATCCCCTCTCATATTTCTCTCTTCCTTTCTCATTTCTTAGCGTTAACTGCCCTATCGGGATATTTTCCCTGCCTAATTTCTTACTCCCATCTCCGCTATGCCACTTATGCACTGATCGCGGTGCTTTTGACGTACATAAAATGGGAGGCTGCAGAGAAACGCCTCTAAAACCCTCAACCAGGTACCACACCAACAAGTTTGGGGAGAGAGCATTGGTGATGTCGAGCTTGAAGATCAGCTACGCATGGTCGCAAGTATTCGGGGTGTGGCCTGCGTTCAAGGCATTTTGGTATAAGAGTGCCTCTACGAGGACGCATTCGCAAAATGAAGACATGTATTCCATCTGTTTCTCTCACTCTCTCTCTGTGGAGTAGAACAACTCGTGGAAACAGAAGAAAATTGACGCTAAAAGCGGGGACCACAACGAAATACTCGGGGACTTCTTCCCGTACACAGTTTGTCACGCTTCCAAAGCGACAAAGACCCGCCCATCGCTCTCATATCGATCAGTGGAGAATGACCGCATCTTGAAAACCGACCGAAGTGCTCCGCTCTCTCGCTTCCGCTTATCGCGGAAGCCGAAGCTCGCGTGCTCGTCATCCCTGATGTTCACTCGGCATTCGTGTGAGTGTTTGTCGGCGTCCTCAACTTCCACGCCTTGCGTTTTGTTTCTGTGGCCAAACGAGGCGGGCACCCGACAGGCTCTTCAACGAAGTCAATCCGTCTTCCGAGCTAGCGTCAGCCGCAATTGATGTCACCCGCATGTACAGCTCCTCAAAAACAATGACACCAAGTTTTGTTATAGCAGCTTTTGTGTATTACATATCCAGTAGCGTCATTCTGCTGTACATATCAAACCATTTATCTCCATAAGAGGTACGCGAAGGCAATCCTGTGTGACAGGCATAATTTACTTTCTTCAATTCACCAGAGGCTCTTTATAACACGCTCAGTGGTCAGGCTCCTCTCTACACTTTTCCGATACTTCGGGACTGCTTACGGAAGACAGAATATTTCTTGTAATGACTCTGAGAAGGATGCGCCTGTCTTCAAGAAGGATCAATATTTGTTATTCACAAAGACAATGAACAAATAAAGAAAACCCTTCATGAAACCATGACACAAATTCGTTAAAGCACATCACAAGGTTATCGACGATGTCAGCTAAAGTTAGCATCACGGCCAATGCTACAAAAATGTCACACAATACTTATTTATTTTGCAGTATGCCAAGTGTAGGCCGAGTTGGTACATTTCTAGAAAAGGATCGATCCGCCATCTTCCTGTGCACTTCATGCGTCTGTCTATGCAAATAGCTCACTAGCTCAATTTTACAGCTTATCTTAGCGCTATCATCACCTTGTAGATATTTTTCTGTACTTCATAGAGACCTGCGGAAGCCTAAAGGTGCTCTTGGCCTCAATATCTCCAAAGCAGCCCATTTTTTACAACAAAACACATCTCTAGCTTACATGTTCTCCAACACCTTTCCGCCAGCCTTGTCGTTCTCTCCTCATGCACCGCCGATATAGTTCGGTTCCTCCTCACAGCCCTTCAGCTGATGGACAAATCTGGTTCCCTATCCTACTGATGGCACTTAATTACCTCTACTCTACTATTCTTACATTTAAATCTATAGCAATTGATTGGTTTTTTTTTTTTTGCAGTAACTTGTTCATCAGATTTTTTGTGTTATATCAACGCACGTTTGAAATACGCTTTGACATATCAAGTACCCGGTTGCACAGAATGCCAAGGCACTTGAAGCGCCCAATACTTTTTCACTGCAGTATTTTTCGGCACTCTTCGGCACTTTTTTTTCTTGCACAAATATATTAGCAATATGCTAGTGCTTCAACTTGAAATGCTCTCGGTGACATTTTAAGTCGCTTATGTCATTCGCTCGGCCTCGTAGTTCAGTTCCTTTGAATATTGGCCGCTTTGTAAAAAAAACGGATTCTTTAAGAGATTTCACAATAGGCGAAGCCAGTGTTTCAACTGAGTGGGACACATAAACCATCCAAGCTTAAAACAACATTGCGGAATTGTTATGTATAACAGAGCAAAAAATATCTTTAAGAAATAGTGGGCCCAATGTCCTAAAGAAAAGTTTTGTCCAATGACCTAAAGATAAAAGCTCGCGGTAACTCAGCACACGCACACGGTTTAGGAGAGTAACGAATTAGCGCGAATACCTCTGTAACGAGAATATCCTGTCACGAAAAGCAAACGTATCAACGCTGGGGACCCAAGTGCACTCCTGATATTTATAACTTCAAACTTCATGCCTAATTTTTTTTAATTAAAAAAAAAGATGAAGACACCACTACTGCGTCGCGTAAATTTTGTGTTTAGTGTATTTGTAGTTTATGTATTCCGACTGCTGATGTACGCTTGTATATATGTATATTGCATTGTTTTTGTTCTTGCCAACACCGCAATCTGCGTATACTGTATTTTAAAGTTGTGTAATTCCTAATTTTGTTAATGTTGTGTATCTTCGCCACATCTTGTGTTCTGTTGCCGCTACCACCTCTGCCTTATGTATATAGGGGGATGAGCACGTAGTCAAACGGATAGTCGCTTTTATTAGATGTGAAGCATCTTATGGCGAAGCTTAATCCGGTGGTGGTGGTGGTGGTGGTGGTGGTGTGCCGCGTGCCCACCCTTACTGCGCATGCGCAAACAGTTAAAGAAAAAATAAAAATAAAAAACCTCCTCTCAGCCCTCTCTCTCCTCTAGGCATCCCTCCCCACGGCAACCACACCCTCACTGCGCATGCGCCTCCCTTCCTCTCTCCCCTCTTACATTCCCCCCCCCTCTCTCCATCCCTGCCCGCGGCGTCTAACTCCCCCCTGCGCATGCGCGTCCCCCCCTCTCTCTCCTCTCCTACGCTCCCCCCTCTCTCCTCTACGCATCCCCTGCCCACGGCGTTCACACTCCCACTGCGCATGCGTGTCACCCCCTCTCTCTCCTCTCCTCCGCTTCCCCCTCTCTCGCCTCGCGACGCCGACGCAGGCAGCGTCTGCTAGCGAGTTTCTTAGTTGAAAAAACCGACTGCTCGCGCTGCACAACCGTTCACTGGCCATCCCGTATATATGGCAATGGATCTTGACCTCCAAGGAGGTGCCGGTGGAAGATTTCTCCTGTGCGTTGTTGAACAATAAAAATTCGCAGCGTGCGCGTTAACTAAAAGCGGAGTGCGGGTCTCTGTGTCCAGTCGGAGTCTTCTGTCTCTCATTGCCCATTAGCAGCGATTGGCATATTCCAGTAGGAAACACTGCTCCATCACTGCCTGCTTTGCGCCTCCCCACTTTTCTCTCCTGCGCAACGCTGCGATGAGCGCCAGCGTCAACGCCGCCGCCAGTGTAAGCGTTAGCGCCCGCTGCTTCACATCTACACATGGTTCCCTTTTTCTGATCCCCTCCGTCAACTTTGTATTGGTAGAAATAAAACCATTATTATTATTATTATTATTATTATTATTATTATTATTATTATTATTATTATTATTATTATTATTATTATTATTATTATTAGTTGTAGTAGTAGTAGTAGTAGTAGTAGCAGTAGTAGTAGTAGTAGTAGTAAGCATTAATTTTAGTATTATTATTATCTGCGGCTAGATTAAGAACATGTGGTTTCGATTTGTACAGGTGAACTGGCACAGGAATTAAGATGTAAACATTTACCAGCAGCCGCTGGTAGAAGTAGAAATACATATATACAGTTTTTCCTGTGCCCCACGACGGATGTTGGATAAATAAATTGTTGTTATCATTGATTTTCGCAGGAGCTGCGTGTGCAAAAAAGGCTACCTGACTCGGACGATGCCTTTTAGAGAAAGAATTAACAAGAATTTTAGGTAAGTGCAAGCCTACGTCTCATGCATGATCCACTGCCGCACTAAATTGGAAGCACCCATGGGCTTCCAATTCGCCTTTTCCTCTGTAATGTTGCTTGGGGTGGTGACGTAGATATTTTACGTTATATTTGTATTCCGTATTGCATATAAGTTCTGCGAAATCCCGCGAGGTGGCGTAAAGCTCAATGTCACTGAGTACTCATACGCTTTGAGTTGTTGATTGGTTCGCCCCCGGGCAGCCAATTGCGAGCTACTTGTTAAGCTCAGTTGGTACATCAACCACACCGCAAAAGCATTGGTCTCAAATTTGAACTACTGAGAAAATTATTCTGCGGCAGAGAATATTTCATTCCGAGAGATTTGTTTGTATCAAGGAGGTATCAAAAATATGGAGTGGGAGATTTCAGTGTCATAGCAGCAGATGTGCATTTTCTTCGAGTTGACCTCGAAAATAATGCATTCTCGTGTGATTCCAGATCATCGATAAAGGGAATTTGTTTTGCTGACGTAAACGCTAGCCTAAATATAGAATGATAGGTTGCTGTTTCTGAGAAAAGTAATACATCTGGGTGAGTGTTGGTAACTTGATCTCGACTAAAATTTGCCCAGACGTTGAAGCTTCTCAAGTAAACAAGTAAAATGAAGACACCCGCTGAGTAGTATCCGTGCGGACATATTTCGTTGATATGAATTTTCTTGCAGCTTTGTTATTGAATGATTGGGTGGCAATTTCCCTTTTCGTGTTTCGTATTCGTCAGATGCAGTCTGAGATTAGTCGAAATGTTCCACGACCACGCCAACTGAACTCTTTCATTTTTAAGGCGAAGGCATTTAATGTCTCATGCTCACGTCCGTCCATCCATCCGTCCCTCCGTCCGTGCCGTGGCACGGTGCCAGGTGGCCACTGGGGCTCGCCAACGAACGCCGGTCGCGTCGGTCGCGCCTCGCGTCGGACTCTACAACGCTCGAGCTTTCCTTGTTTAGCGTCGCTGTGTCCAGCGTGTCCAATCATGCAAGATGGGAGACGCGCGCATGGCGTTCCATTCTGACCGACCCTGTTTCAATGGGCACAGGCGTTCGCCGAACACACTTTGGAATTTACAAAGCGACCTTCAATTTTTAAAATTTTCATTATTATTATTACAATTATTATTATTATTATTATTATTATTATTATTATTATTATTATTATTATTATTATTATTATTATTATTATTACCTCTTTCTCACTTTTCGCTTTGGCGACGGAATGTGCAGGCAGAGAAAACTCTTTATCCTTTTCTTTTTTATTGTGTCAGTATAGTTATTTTCTGTTTTTACTGTTTTTAAAATTTTTGTACTGTTATCTTTTGGTAGAAGAATGTGAACATGATTTACATATCAATAAGGCTCGAGTGGATTCTCTTCGCACTGGGCATTACTTACCTGTCCACGAAGCCGCTCTGCGACCATCTCCCCCATGCTTCTTTTGCCGTTCATCGAGTGAGTGGAATGGCCTGCCCCCCCTCTATCACTGAAATCACCTGCCCATCAACATTTGCTGAAAACCTTAAGCATTAATTCTTTTTTTTGGCATATATGGGGCCGCTACAGTGTACTGTGCAACTGTAAACCCACCCCTATCTAATACCCCCCACAATGGGGCTATTAAGGAAGTAAAAGTGCAGTGAAGCTCGCCTGACTGCCTGGATGCAACACCTCCTAGTTTCGTGCTGGTAGTGTTTAGAAGGACAGATGTAGAAGGATGCCCCCCCCCCCCCCCTCATGCCTACGTAGTTGTGCAACTTGAATACCCAACAGTACCGGCAGCCTCTTTCTGTTTTCCGTCGGCGATCCGAACCCGTGCCGCCACTGCCAGTTGGGACTCGCGCACGCGGGAGCGACTGATATGTGCGCGCTTTGTATGCCACCGCGGCGCTGCACTCACCTTGAAAGCACCAGTGCTGGTTCCCTGAAAGCACCACCGCTGGTTCACCTCCTTAACTCTAGCTAGACCAAAATTAGTATGGGAGGGTAAGAGGGTTTGACAATTATGACTGTCTGGTCATCATATGAATAATGTGAAAATCCCGTCGCGTACGACGCCAAACCCGGCCCTCGAGAGACGTATGGTACATACCCGTATACCACGGGCTGCGGTATGCGGGTATGCTCCACTGGTGTTTGACAGTTTATATCTACCGAGGAACGGCGAGTACAGACGTTGGTAACTTAAGTGCGAGAGCGTTAAGAAAAACCGACATCGGCAGCGTTGACCCGTCTAATGCAAAGAATATATGTTATGGTCCCAGCAGGAATCTAACCCAAGCATTCTGCGTAGCAATCAAGTATTCTACCACACAGCCACGCCATGTCTCGGAACTCCTTTGTAAAAAGACCCTATGCAGGCGTAATGTTGGTGAAACGTCAATTGTGGTAGCAGTGTTGCCCATCTAATTTTATAAACATTACATATGTACTCCAATGATACAGGCGTCACGTCGGGTTAGCGTCAATTGTAGTTAAGTGCCATCCACTGAAGTTTGTCTATGTATAGCACTGTCGAGGACTACCATCCTCGCAAGCACAAGCGCTACATATCAGCTTACCGCTCCTGGTGTTGGTTATACCTATCGTGCTGTTGGCATTGTTACGCAACTGTAAACTAGTTATATAAAACATATGCGACTGTTCAACATACATGGGTGTGCGTATAACATTTGAACATGTGTTTTGCGTCATTTCGTAATGCCTCGCTCAACAAAAATTTACACCACAGTCACCTTCCCTCCGTATGCTTCGCATGACATCGATTCGAAAGGTAAGTGGGATCTGCCGAATTTTTACAAAGCAGTTTGAAGACCTGGAATGGCTCTGCAGTGGTAGAATAGCCAATTGCCACGCCGAATGATTGGGTTAGATTCCTGCTGAGATCATGATTTTTATCTTTGCATTCTTCGGGTCATTATGCCTATCCTCGCCGTTCCGGGGTAGATATAAACTGTCAATCTCCTGTGCCGCATACCCACGTACCGCGGCCCGTGGTATACGGGTATGAGCCACACGTGTCTGGAGGAAAGTGTTTGACGACGTAGGCTGCATGATTTTTCACGTGATTCATGTCGTTACCAGACAGTCGTGTTCCCCAGACTCTCTTATTCTTCCAAGAGGCGATCACGAGAGCACCCAGATGTAGGCAGCGAGATAGATAGATAGATAGATAGATAGATAGATAGATAGATAGATAGATAGATAGATAGATAGATAGATAGATAGATAGATAGATAGATAGATAGATAGATAGATAGATAGATAGATAGATAGATAGATAGATAGATAGATAGATAGATAGATAGATAGATAGATAGATAGATAGATAGATAGATAGATAGATAGATACAAACGCTTAAAGTGCCTGCAGTCGGCTAAAAAATGCTTCGCATTTAATTATCGATGCAGTAGGCTTAGCGAGGGATGATGGGTGCTACTGGAATCTTGGAGGACCTAGATTATCCAGTATTACGCTACGCTCTTGCAATACCTGAATACTGGATAGAGTAAAGAAACGCTATTAAGCTGGGGGGCGTTGATTGGTTGGGAAAATTGCCGGGGTCAGTTAGAACTCTCCAAGAGTGTCGAGGCCGTAACCTAATTGGGCCTTGTGTTGCTCAGCTTTCTGCATCGTATCAGGGCCACATGTTGCTCTGGTCGGACCACTGCTTGATACATAGCCGCCTTGGTGGCATGTTACACTCTGTTAACCTTGAAGGCAAAAGCCTGCGGCACACTTCGTGATGCCTTAATTTATGCAGTCGGGCACCAGACCGTGCAAGGCACAACCCGCCGCTCGCGTTAACTTACCTTGACGTTCTCAGTTGATTGTATTCGCCTTTGAAGGTGAAAACGTTAGCTTATCACGCCATCATTATGAGTAATTTACAAACCCAAGCATGTTTTCGCTTGTTAGACTTTCGGAAAAGACACCAATTTTAAGCATCGCAATTTCATTGGTGTGACAGCGACACAGGGTGGGTGCTGTCCAATGTCATACAAAAATCGCGGACTTCATTGATATTGTCACGTCATGGCAATGGCAACCTGGGTGACATTACCCAATCAGGAACGCAGGCATTGGCGAGCAGTCAAGTCCCCCCTCTTTGTTGGGCGAATTCTACGAGCCCGAACGCAACTTGGCAGCGATGAAAGTAGAGGGCTAGAGCAACCAGCAATGCTGGTGCCCAAGAACCCCGCGCTAAAGTGCCCCCTTCTAGTACACTATACCCACCCAGCCCCATCCATATTTCCTTGCCGCACATCGAGAGACGCCGCGTGCTAGCAAGCATAATATATGAGAACATTCCAAAGCGACCCAGAGGTGCGCGCGAAGACGCATGGCAATCCTCCTTTTTCACGATCCCACGGCGCATGCATCCTTTTCCTAGTGGAAAAGTTCCGAAACGCCTCTTGATCTCGGAGGCGTCGTTCTGGCTGTAGCGGTTGTCCAAACCGCTACGAAACTGCAAAGGGCAGTCCAGAAAAATGAGAAAGGCGGATTACCAGAGCACAGGTTGACCGTTCAGATACAAGAGGGTGCTACGTAGAGGTTGCTACAGCCTAATGTCGCCGACCTTGGCCGCAAGTGGCACGAAGAATGGAGTAGCATCTTCGTCAAGTCACCCCCGGTGCACATCTGGATGCACAGACGCCACCATGATTACACGAAACGGAACGTTGGGGCCCCGGTAAGGAGTGGTCCCGCTTGTCGAAGTCACCGCGGGACGCGCAACCGCGTAGTCCATGTTTCCGGTTGGCCGGCCACGGTCTGCACACTCATGGTGAGGCATAAGCGCGCGTCGCATGCACATGTTGTCCGGGCCAGCTTTTTAACATTGCTTTTGTTTTTTAACACGAAAGTGTTTTATGTCGGGGTTCACCACGGCACCACCGACGTATTTCCGTCACGGATGTGACGTTGTAAAATATAAACTAATACACTGCAAAGAAAAAAAAACTTGAAGAAAAAGTTCCGTGGCCGGGCTTCGAACCTACGACCTCTCGCTCCGCAGCGCGCGGCGCGAAACCACTCGGCCACAGGAGCGTACGTACTTAACCTTGTTAACGGCAAGCTATTTATATACACCATATACCGTTGGCGGTCCTCAGAGCTCGTCGACTTCAACGCGTTTTCGTCATCACTAGCGAGATGGCGCGACGGTGGAGCGGAGGGAACGCTCTAAAGGTCGCCGCCCCTCTCGCTGCGATGCGCGCGCTCCTCCACCGGGCGTGGTCGCCCGTGCGCGCTCGCTCATCTCGTGATTGGAGCATTGCGACGCTTTGTACGTCTTGTGCTTCCACCGCAAGCTTGCTTTCAAGTTCGCTTCGCTCGCCGCAGAGGCCGAATTTACAAAAGGAGCGCGCTGCTCACACACGAAGTAACAATTGTGACAGTTCGCGCTCGTCCTGTCTTGTTTCGTGTGTCTTTCATTGTGTTAGAGCAGCGCGCTTTAGGTGTTGAGCTGTGAGAGTTGTTAGTCAGCGCTAGTCCTGTGTATGCTTATTTCGTGCGTCATTTCTGCTTGAGGTGCGTGCAGCAAGCTTCGAGCTGCTTGCCGTTCTTCGCGTACCATTACAATTTATTGCTGTAGCATTGTTGCTGTAGCAAGACACGTTTCGCTTTCGTGTTATACCGATTCCTTTGACAGAGAGATCAGCCATGTTTTTTTCTGTCCACTGGGCTGTGCGTTCTGGCACTGCAGTCACATAGGAAAACTCAACTGCACGGTGCCTATAGCTGCGTTCTAAAGATAAAAAAAATTTATTCAACTACGTACCCTGCTAAGGGAGAACGGTAAGTTATCCCGTAAAAATCAGGAACATGACTGTCGTTGTTTGCAAGGAAAGTCAATGATTATGAAGAAATCACGAGGTTCGTAATGGACTTGCCTAAGATGACCCGAAGGCGAAAGAAGCTTCAGCTTCTCAGTCACTTTTACTTATCTCGCCTCCTCCAACTTCACCCGAACCTTTCTGCACGATTGATGCAGCGCTAAATACGAAGATGTAAGGAACACAGAGTGCACAGGACAGCGCTCGTCCGCGAGACAGCGCTCGTCCTGTGCCCTCTGTGTTCCTTACGTCTTCGTCTTTAGCGCTGCATCAATCATGCAAGTATTCCAGCTAGCCCACCTTTCCATTCTACTGCCTTTCTGCATCCATCGTTATTTCGCGCTAACTTCGTGCTTGGAGGCATTGGAAGCTTAATGCATCTCCCGCGGTTTTGCTATGCCTCCGGGATCCGCCCACCTTTACGCGAGCGACGAAGTGATGCGCTCACGCCATCATGTGAGATCTCGTTATGTCACTTCATCATGACGACGTCATGATTACGTCAGAAAACTATGGCTATCTGTGACGTCATTTCGACAGCATGTGGTGACGTCATCAGATTATGATGATTTTTCGCACAACTCTTGTTACGCCGACACCACAGCCGCCGACGGCCATTTTTCGCGTTTTATGAGTCTAG
>JALIZH010027722.1:0-30404 GCA_030522465.1 Rhipicephalus appendiculatus
TATCAGCGCTGCCGCGATCTCTACGTCACGAAAGAAAAAGGGTATAACGACAGGTTGGAAGTGCCGCCGCTGAGTATCACGACACCTCTGAAATAGGGATCGATGAGGGCGAGGGAGAGAGCGTCACCGTGGCGAGGGCCGCCGGGAACTCTTGTTCTGAGTGACGTGTCCGCGGGTCCGCCTCGGTGCATCAGAGGCTAGGGTACTCGGCTGCTAACCCGAAGGTCGCGGGTTCGGCCGCGGCGGTCGCATTTCGATGGAGGCGAAGTGGTAGAGGCCCGTGTACTGTACGATGTCAGTGCACGTTAAAGAACACCAGATGGCAAAAATTTCCGAAGCCCTCCACTACGGCGTCTCTCATAATCATATCGTGGTTTTGGGACGTAACACCCCGGATATTATTATTATTGTATCCGCGGACGCAATCCGCCAGAGCCTAACCACATACAGCTTCTCTGTAAAATTATTACATCATAGTCGGATACAACTAAAAAAAAATTAAGGCAGCCTCGAACTAGTGGTGCCTAGCATGAAGGAAGTCCGGAGCTCGGCAACCTTCTTTGTTTCTCTTCGGTTTTCTCTCTTTCGCCCTCTCTTTTTCTTTCTTGTTCTCTTTTCCAGTTATGTCTTTTTTTTCTCTTTATTTGTATTGTTTTTCCTATTTCCCATTTCTTTCTCTCTCTTTCTATTTTACGCCTGCTTCCCATTCAGTTATGGCAGGAATACGTTGACGCCACAGAGAGAGGGTCTCCAAATCCTGAAAATGCTCTAACTTACCGCGTTTTTCTCTTCAAGGCAACAAGGATATCGGCGGCTCCTGTTTGTTCTCTGATCCACTCTGCTTTCCTTTTAACGCTTTATGTTACGCCTCTCACTTACCCTTCTGAAATGCCAAAAGCGCAGAATGGAGCTGGCAGTTTAGCATGAAACGCTGCGGTTCAATAGTGGTATGCGTGAACACTTCATGACCACCAGCAAAATTCTTCTCTCTCAAAAAAAAAAAAAAATCATAGTCTGTTATGGTAACTTTCATACTGAC
This sequence comes from Rhipicephalus appendiculatus, assembly GCA_030522465.1. Lineage (NCBI taxonomy): Eukaryota > Metazoa > Arthropoda > Arachnida > Ixodida > Ixodidae > Rhipicephalus > Rhipicephalus appendiculatus. Next base: position 1,040 of record JALIZH010027722.1, read on the forward strand.
TAAAACTATTTCTTTCTTTATATAACTGCCCTATTTGATATAACCACTTTGTTTCCTTTATTTATCTTACTCAGCCGTCTTATTACTCGTTCTTTGTGGTGTGGTCGTGTTAATAGTCAGGAAGTAAAAACGTTTCGGTAAATTTCAGATGCATCATTGTGAGTAAACATTGTATCAAGTTTTAGCACCTTTTCAGTAAAAGGCGAGAAAGTAACACCAAAATACTGAAAATTCAGAAACTGTCAGGAATTTTTTTAATACAAAAAGCAAAACTACCCTCTCGAACTTAACGCTGCTGAACAACCACGACTCTATAGGCTGGTGCCCTCTAACGACATTCACGTAGTAAATAAACGAATAAATAAGTACAGCAGCAGGGCTAGAAAAGGAAATCATAAACGCTAACAAGGCAAGTCATCCTAGCGTGACGCGTGCTTCACCAACGCTTCAGTGCCCCTTAACGCCGTCCGTAAATAAAGGGACCGAGAACGAGATGACCTCGTTGTAATGAAAAAGCCCATATAACGAATTAGGCATCCTCGAAGCGTTCTTTGCTGCGCTCCTTAACGATGGTACACCGGCTTGCCCTTGCTAAGGCCTCTCGCAAATGACCCTAGCCGGCGCCAGTGTTGAGAATGGGCATTACTTGGACTTGGGGAGCTTTTTTTTTTTTTTTCCTCTCTCTTACGGTCGGTAAGCACCGTCGATCATCAGCCTCTTCCCTCCAGCCGCTTTCTCGAAGTCTCTTCGTAGTAGCTCGGAATGACCTCCCAGTAGTGGTCCCTTGCACTGCTTGCTTTTCTGTACGTTTACAGCGCAGCGTTAACTGCAGCACATATGCTGTTCGTGTGACCGCATTTTATGCGAACTATATAGCGTTATCTGACTGGACTGTATTTTGTACTGTTTCTTCGCGTCGCTACGTGAATGGACTTACATGAACTCTCCCGGGCTGCTACCTTTCTCTCCTATCCCATATTTCCCGACGCCATTGCAGGGTAGCATACCGGATGCTACCACCTGTTTAACCTCCCTGCCTTCCTCTTCTCTCTCTCCCTTTTCCTTCCCGGGATTCATTTCATTTCCTGTATCCTATTAACTGTGAAAATCAGTAGCCGGCGCTATGCGAAAGCCCTAACATATCCTGCACACCATAAAAAAACAGCAAAGCTGTCTTAGTCTACCCTGTGCCGTTGCCGCCGTTGTCATTGTCGTAGTAGTAGTAGTGTTAGTAGTAGTAGTAGTAGTAGTAGTAGTAGTAGTAGTAGTAGTAGTAGTAGTAGTAGTAGTAGTAGTAGTAGTAGCAGCAGTAGTAGTAGCAGTAGTAGTAGTAGTTGTACTAGTAGTGGTAGTACTAGTAGTAGTAGTAGTGGTTAGCAGTAGTAGTAGTAGCAGCAGTAGTACTGGTACTACTATAAGCAGTATTAGTAGTAGTAGTACTACTTGTTGTTGTTGTAGTAAGTGAATACAGAATCAAAAAACGAAATAATGATGATTAAGAATGATTGGGTGATGATGATGAGTATGATGCTCGAAATTATAATTATTTTAAGGATGAGGCTAGAAGTTATGATGGTGCTAGATGATGTTAGAAATCAGAATAATGATCAAGATAAAAGTGATGATGATTATGCTGAATGATGATGCTCGAAATGATGATAATGATAATACTCGATCACGTACGCTCGCGAATTCGCAGCTGCCCTCTCCGGTAGTTTTCCCGGCGTGGAACATGTTGATTTTTTTTTCTTTTTTTATTCGTGCAGTTTCACAGTAACGCGTGGATCTGCGTATATATTATGGAAGCTTTCCACGCTCTATTTACTAAGGAAATTGTAGTACTGAGTGCGCGAACTTCTCATCTTCGAAGCAAGCAAAGCCGGCACTTGTAGCTTGGCGCCTCATATGAGACGTATTCTAGAGCGTCACTCTTTCTACGCAACACTTCACCGCAGAGTGAGCACACACACAACACGAACTCACACCGGTAGTTCACAGACGCTCGTGAAGTCCGGTCGCCTTCAGGTAGCTCATTGGGACTTTCGTGGCTTTTCCCCCACCCCCACGTGTAGGGTAGCCAACCGAGGCTAGCTTAGATAACACCCCTGATTTTCTCCTTCGTTTCTCTCTCTCTCTTCGACACAGAACTCTCGAACGAGGGCTGCAGTGCCGCTGTCACAATGAGGAAGTAGTCATGCAATATGTTGCAAGACAGACTTAAGGAGCCCTCCTCCTATAGGGAAAAGAGGGGCAAGCTTAACTTCGCATGTACCCTGCCTGACCTTTGATTTCTCTCTTCCTTTCCTTCTTTCTTTCCTTCGTTTTCTCTCTCTTTATTTCTATCTATCTCTCTATCTATCTGTCTATCTATCTATCTATCTATCTATCTATCTATCTATCTATCTGTATGTCTGTCTGTATGTATGTCTGTCTGTCTGTCTGTCTGTCTATCTATCTCTCTATCTATCTCTCTGTCTATCTATATATCTATCTGTCCATCTGTCTATCTGTCTGTCTGTCTGTCTATCTATCTATCTATCTCTGTCTGTCTGTCTGTCTGTCTGTCTATCTATCTATATATCTATCTATCTATCTATCTATCTATCTATCTATCTATCTGTCTGTCTGTCTGTCTGTCTGTCTGTCTGTCTGTCTGTCTGTCTGTCTGTCTGTCTTCCAAGCATTCAGATATGCTGCCTCCTGTTTCCTTCCTCCATGCCAGCAATCGGACCCTCATGCACGTGCTCAGGCAGCGCAACATTGTAGCTGCTGCTGGCAACAACGACGTTCATGCGTTCATAACCAGGCAACTACGAAACGTGGCTACGTGAAATGAGATGTCACCTCGATAAATGATCATACTGCCACATCAAAAAAGGCTGATCGCCACCAAGCCCACTATCGAGAGAGCATCAATTGTGCTCTCTCGATACAGATACGCATGTGACCGGCGCATACAGATACGCATACAGAAAACGGCGCATACAGATACGCATCTGACCGACGTACCCTCGAGGGCAGGAGTTATGTACGCTGTCCAGCGCCTGGTGTTTTAGATGTGAAGCATCTTATGGCGAAGCTTAATCCGGTGGTGGTGGCGTGCCGCGTGCCCACCCTTACTGCGCATGCGCAAACCCTTTAAAAAATAAAAATAAAAAAACCTTTTCTTCCCCCCCCTCTCTCCTCTACGCATCCCTGCCCACGGCGTTCACACCCCCCACTGCGCATGCGTGTCACCCCCCTCTCTCTCCTCTCCTACGCTCCCCCCTCTCTCGCCTCGCGACGCCGACGCAGGCAGCGTCTGCTAGCGAGTTTCTTGGTTGAAAAAACCGACTGCTCGCGCTGCACAACCGTTCACTGGCCACCCCGTATATATGGCAATGGATCTTGACCTCCAACGTGGTGCCTGTGGGAGATTTCTCCTGTGCGTTGTTGAACAATAAAAATTCGCAGCGTGCGCGTTAACTAAAAGCGGAGTGCGGGTCTCTGTGTCCAGTCGGAGTCTTCTGTCTCTCATTGCCCATTAGCAGCGATTGGCATGTTCCAGTAGGAAACACTGCTCCATCACTTGCTGCTTTGCGCCTCCCGAGTTTTCTCTCCTGCGCAACGCTGCGATGAGCGCCAGCGTCAACGCCGCCACCAGTGTAAGCGTTAGCGCCCGCTGCTTCACATCTACACATGGTTCCCTTTAGCGGGAGATGGTGTAATTTTTTTTAGGGGCGAAGCTCCTTAGGGTGTGGGTCTGTCCCTCCTCTGTAGTAGTAGTAGCAGTAGTAGAAGGTAGGTAGCCACGTATAGTGGAATGTACCCACTCCACGTGATAAAGATGACGATGACGCTTCCAGACCAGTGGAATGTACCCACTACACGTGATAACGATGAAGTATAAGCGCGTTCCAGTATAGTGGAATGTACCCACTACACGTGATAACGATGACGATGACGCTTCCAGACCGTCCAGAAAGCGCGTTCCAGACCACACATTCTCTTTCTGCTTCGAGCTTCGCCCACTCATCATCATTCACTTCGTGGATATGGCGTGATTTTTTTTTTTCACGCATGACGACACCACCAAAATCAGTGAGTCTTAAAATGTTGGCTTGAAAAACTGAAAGATCGCGCAAATTCCTTTTATCTGCGGATCTGCAAAAGGAAGGGCTCGAGTCATGAAACAATTTTCTTTTTTTAAACCAAGTGCGACAACCGAGGCGTTAACAAATGGGAACTGCGAGACAACGAAAGGCCTCGGACAAAATTACCCTAATTAGTGTGAGTTTTTAACGAGCGGCCGCCATTATTTTGGAATGCCCGTGACACTTGTATCGTTCCCACTTACGCGTATGCGGACGATAATTACAAAATATATGTCACTCCCACATTAGAACAGCAACGTCGTTGCGTAGTGGCGGTTTTTTTTTTTTTTTTTTGCTCCTCCAAAGTGGTCGTTTTCAGCCATTTCTCACGCTTTCACTGAGCACTCCGGAAAAGTTCTTTTTTTTCTTCATGTTCTATCCTGTCGCTTAACATGGCTGTGACTTTTTGTCTTTTTTTTTTCTTTTGAAGAAACTGTAGGCTGTCATTATCACAGAGGTTGCTTTTTATTTATTTGCATGAGAAGAATTATCGTCTGAAAAACACTGAGCAAAAGATTTCGAGTGGACAGATATACAAAAAGACATTGTCTCTTTCTGTTCATTCGCAACTAGTTCATAGCCTTGTTTTTGTTTTCTTTAGCGGCACGGGCAACTAGTTCATAGCCTTGTAGCTCTCTTGCTAGTAGCTCTCTTGTTTCTCATCCAAGCACTTCCGGTGAGCGCTTCCGGTTTTCCTAATGTTAAAAAATCGTTTTAAAAATAAAACTGATGCGAAATCGGTGGTTCTGGTTCAAGTTAAGTTATATTGAATAGATATGTTATCGAAGCATAAGTTTCCTTGCGATAAGGGTTTATCTAACGTTGCTCTCCATTCATCCAACGTTGCTCGTCCAAGTGCACGTACTGTCGCTTGCTCGTCATCGTTTTTCCATCGCACAGCCAAAGACGGTAACGGCCTTCCTCACCACATCGCTTCCATCGCCACCTCCCCTGCCTTCGTGGAAGACATAACAAGGTTTTTTCGCGGACAAATACTGTAATTTTTGTTTATATGAACAGCCCTTATGTAACACCCATCCGGGGTGTCTAAGGTAAATAAACGAAATGAAATAAATTAATAAAGTGTCAACATGAATAATGAAAAATATTTGAATGACTGCAATGAAAGAGCAGGTGGTTTTCTTATGGGCAACAGGAATCGTCGCGCCGCCTGGTGGAACAGATCCCAACCTCGCGCTGCTTTCAATGTGGCCTCTGAGATCCGCATCGGGAGAGCGCGAAGCGCAAAGTACTTCCAACGAATCTAACGGAGCACACGAACATCAACGTGCGAGTGCCACTATAGCCACCTGTATCGAGGATTAAGATCGCCTCCATTTTTTCGGAGGGGGGGGGCGGCGGGAAATTATTGTTATGCGTTTAACGCAAAACCAGCTAGCCCAACCTTCATATTTTATTGTACTCATTTGTGTGCTAATTAAACATCCTCTCGAGTTTTTCATCGACGGATCCGTTAGCCTGGACTGAGCCATCTGTGAACACCAGCCGCCTTCCTTCGAGCTGCTCGTGGAGCTTGCAGGCAGCAGCCTGTTGCAGTGCTGCAGCTGGTGTCCACCGTTCGGTCGCTCTAACGACCGACACGTGCATGTCCGCTGGGCGGTGGTGTGGAGGAGGCAGGTCGACTGCCACAGGCGGGTCCGTAATCATCTGCTCAATCAGCAGGCAAGGACCTCCCATCCGGGAAGACGGTTGGCTGCGGAGTCAGGCCAGCAGGGCTCCGCCATCAGGAGTACGATGAAGGCGGTTGACGTTCCCCAGGGCTCGTTCGAGTATCCTTAGAGAAAGCGGCCATTCTCCAGCTTCTGCCAGCGTTGCAGCAACTGGCGAGAGCCCTGGAAGCCTTAGGGTACTTCTGATAGCACATTTGGACAGTCCCTCCAGAGGCTCTCTCTTGGCCTGTGTGAGAGTGACCAATGGGAGGGCATACAGCAGCATCGACGTTCACTGCGGCTTGGTTGAGTCGGAGCGCCCACTTAGTGGAGCAGCCACGACCATGTTGCTGTAGCTTGCTGACATCTCCGTGCACTCGAACGCACATTCCAAGTGGCTGCCTTGGCTGCAGGAATCCACGTAAGCCGGTGGTCATTGGCGAGTCATGGGTAATGAGACCACCTTCTGCCAAGGTAGTGCGCGACCAGCAAGCTTCAGCTGCTTGTTGCAGAGCCGAACGGAGGCCAGTGAATGAACCAGCATGGCCTCGGTCTTGGCCTCGGACCCGGTGAGACCAATGCTGGGAAGGAAAGCTGTCACTACGTCTAGCACCCTTTGCACTGAGCGCCGAATGGCGAGCATGGACTTCCTGGACCCTTTGGTTCACAGCGCCACGTCGTCGGCACGAATAGAACAGCGAAAAGGGAACCGAGAGTCAACCGGAAGCGATGCGGGAAGGCCCGCGAGAGCTACATTAAACAGGAATGGACTCAGCACCGAGCCCTGTGGGATACCAGTTAGCATATACATAGGGCTCGCTCAGCTCCTGTCCAAGACACACCCGGAAGGTACACCCGGTCAGGAACGTGGAAAGGAATCCCCGGAGACAGCCGTTCAGGCCGACCCGGTCCAGGCAGGCCTCGATGATCACATGAGGAAGTCTGTCAAAGGCACTCCGGACGTCCAGGAGCACCAGCATTGCCACATCTCTCGCGGCCTTCGAATCCTGAAGGGTAGCCACCACATCGGAGATGGCAGTCAGCTGTGCAGCGTTGGCGCCTGAAACCAGTCTGCTGCTCCAGGAAGTGCTGCAGTTGTGCCGCTATACATTCCAGTCGAGCTAGTGCCACCCTCTCTATCGCCTTGCAGGCGCAAAGGTGAGGAACACCGGCCTGTATGAAGATAGGGATACGGCAGGCTTCCGCAGTTTCAAGACCGGAGTCACCACTGCAACAAGCCAGCTCTCCGGGAGGACACCAGTGCTCCAGATGATGTTAAAACCAAGAAAGCTTACACTTTCACTGGATAACCGAGCAGTTTCCCTTTCCAAACGGAATCGAAGACGGTTGCCCGGTGATCATTTCGCAGGGGTCGTTCATAGGAAGCGGCAAAAAGGGACTTCCTGGCTTATGACTAATGTCTGCACTCGTTTTATAACGCCATCCTGCCGTCTCCGCGCGTTATGACGCTGCACCGTCAGCTCTTCTTAGCTGAAGGTGTGTTTTTATTAACACCTTACTGCAAGTTGCAGCGATCGTTGCAAGCCATTGCACGATGAGCAATGGGAAACAAAACTAATTGGAGACACAGGTGCAACCCTCATCCCCCCAGTTTTAGATGTGAGAGCTCAGACCAACTAAACCACCTCTACTCCGGCCTGCTTATCGCTTGATGTGTGCCAGGTAAATAATACCCCGTTTCAGACCAGTAAATGACAGTCGTTTTCCGGTAAAGAAAAGGGGATTTTTGGTAAACAGAAAGGGGGGTTTGACCGAGCTCTTCGGAAAAGCTTGCTAGTTCTTCCCAGCGCTTGCGTTAGTATTGACGAAACTTTGACGTCATAATTGTAATTGTGGAGGTTATACGTTCGAAGATCACGATTTCATTATGAGGAAAGTCCTACTGGAGGGCTCCAGAAATTTCGCCCACCTGGGATTCTTTAACGCGTGTCTAAATCTGAGCATACTGATCTCTAGCATATCGCATCCGTCGAACTGCGCTCACAACTGCCAAGATTCGATCCCGCAACCTTTGGGTCAGAAGTCGAGCACCGTAACTGCTATACCCCCCACGGCGGGTAAAATTTGACGTCAGGCAGAACGGAAGAAGAGAAAAGCAGGACGGAAGGTTTTGTACATTATTTCATTACTGCACACATAAAGGCAACCGAAAAATTGAACGACACTTTGTACATTCCAAAATGTGTTCGGCGAAAGCGTGTGGCCATTCCACTGACCGAAGGACGGACAGATGGACATCCTGGTAGGATGGACGGATGGACAGACGGACATCCGGACGGACGGACGGACAGATGGACGGACGAACGGACACCGGACGGACGGACGGACGGACGGACGGACATCCGGACGGACAGACGGACATCCGGACGGACGGACGGACATCCAAACGGGCGGACGGACGGACATCCGGTCGGACAAACGGACGGACGGACGGACGGACGGACGGACATCCGGACGGACGGACGGGCATCCGGACGGACGGACATCCGGATGGACGGACGGACGGACGGACATCCGGACGGACGGACGGACAGACGGACATCCGGACGGACGGACGGACGGACGGACATCTGGACGGACGGACAGACGGACGGACGGACGCGGACGGACGGACGGACGGACGGACGCCGGACGCCGGACGGACACCGGACGGACGGACACCGGACGGACGTGAGCATGAGAGACATTAAAAGCTTTCGCCTTAATATTCGCAATTCCAAACGTGCGTGGAGTGGCCGTGTTGAAGTACTGTGAGGGCTTACTTCGTTTCAGCTGTTGATGACTATGCGTGTGTAATTATCGTTTTAAGGGGGAAGCTCCTTTAGCCGGGGGCTGTGTCCCTCGCGCCGTGTACGCTATATGGCGATGACGATGATGCTGATGACGATGAAGAATAAGCGCATTCCAGACCACACATTCTCTTTCTGCCATCGCGGCACAGCACATGGAATGTACCCACTATACGTCATAACGATGACGATGATGCTGATGACGATGAAGAATATACGGGTTCCAGACCACACATTCTCTTTCTGCCATGAATGAAAACGATCGTGAACGCGCTCTCACCCGCGAGAGGCAAAACGGCAACGCCGACAACAAGCTGCTACCCCGGTGTTGAGGATGCAGGGAAGCGGCGGCTCAACTCCGCGCACACACCTGCACTCGCCGGCCCCGCTGCACACTCGGCGTGCGCGCTAGTTAGCTAGGTGACGGCTAGAAGGCCGCGCTTATATAAAGCGCTGCTTTTGGCGCGCTTCCTTTCTCTTCGCCGGGAGCTCAGTCAGCGAACATCTCTACGCAGCTACCTCATCACATGAACACCCCAGAGGCAAAAGCCTCTGGGGGTGTTCATGATGATGATAGTTCATGATAGAGCCCAGAGGCAAAGCCTCTGGGCTCTATAACAACGTGTCACGTCTTTACATGATGTGTGGGCGAATGTTTCACGGTTTTACCGATAAGCGTTGGAGCTTCGCCCCGCTGAGCAGCAATTACTTCGTGGAGATGGCGTGGATTTTTGTATGTACACAAGGTATTTCATTATATACGCGGTTTTCAAATATTATATTAAAGTACCCTAGGAGAACCAGGACCTTCACTTATCGATGGAGCGAACTACTTGAGAAAATACCTAGCTTGTCATTCCGAAAAGCCTCCGCGCTCGATCTGGTTATATTTCAGAGTGCTGTAGCTTATCAAAATATGTTTACCTCTAACCTACCCAATAAAGAGGACCTTGGAAAGTAAATTAGGATTCCATTTAGTCCTTTAACCAAGAACATTGCAAAGAAAGCCAAAATATCTGTAATGGTGGCGCTTTAATATCTGCTGCCTATTTCGCTCCAAGCAAGGGGCATGCTGGACGAAAAGTAGCACTGATAGCCATTGCAGTTATCGAAGGAATGAAAAAATTACCGCCCAAGCACTCCGTACAAATGGTTAACCAGCGAAGCTGAAATGTGCAGGCCCCGGTGTTTAGTAGTGGGTTCAACCCTACGCTGCACTGAAGCCTTCCACAATTATCGTTGCCAGGTTGTGGTCGAACCACAAGCGGTCACAGACGTCGCAGCCGAAGCCAAAGTGCCGCTGGAGAAACTCTCGCCTAAAGCGGGCGTTCGCCCCGGCGAACGCGCTCCCGCAATCATCACGTCGACGCTGTTCTGCCCACAACGCCGCTTCTTCGGCACGCCGTTGCTGCAAGCGTTTGACCCTGCAAGCGTCGTACCCAAGCTCGCGCGCTGGGTACGACGCTCAGAATGACGTAACTGATAGCACAGCCAATGGAGACCGCTCGTGACACAGATGCCGAGCGGTTTTTCGTTTGTCCTAGCCATATACAGCTTTCGCTGTAAAACTGTTGTCACGTATACATACGCTTTTGCGAAAAAAAATCAACACGAAAGACGGGGACGAAAAACACAGTGCTGAACTACCAACTGGGTGCCTCCTGATAAGATCGAACACTGAGGTCCCGGTCACCATTCCCCATTGTGATGAAATTAGCTGTGGGCTTAGGCAATAGAGCCAGAACAATGGTTTCGAAGTTAGTTTTGTGGAAAAAAGAAAAAGTTTTGTTCAGCGGAAAAATATATATATAAGCTTTTGTCGGCGAAAAACACTTTTTCGCCAGTTTCGCGATTTTTTGAAATTTGAGCTCACCTATCAGTAAAAAACGGTGCACTTTCTAATCACTGTATTTTTATTTTTTTTATTTTTTTGCACAAAATCTGTGTACTGCCACTGCGTGACGCCGAACTGTAACAGGCTGGGAAGCCTATCCAAGCTCTCCTGAGCATTTTTCTTCCTATGTCCTCCGTTCTGTGACAAGGTAAATAAATGAAATGAATTGAATTAGAGGCCCTAAACGCTTCTATAAATCTTTGCTAACCTCCCTGCCGTTGCTTCTTTATCTCTATATCTCTCTATGTCTGTCTATCTATCTATCTATCTATCTATCTATCTATCTATCTATCTATCTATCTATCTGTGTCTATCTGTCTGTCTATCTATCTATCTATCTTTCTGTCTATCTATCTATCGATCGATCGATCGATCTGTCTATCTATCTATCTATCTATCTATCTATCTATCTATCTATCTATCTATCTGTCTGTCTGTCTGTCTGTCTGTCTGTCTGTCTGTCTGTCTGTCTTATATAACTGCTCAGTCTCTCTCTCTCTCTCTCACTCTCTCCTATCTTAAGTAACTGCTGCAAAAGAAAGCAGCGCTGTCAGTCTAATTCGATCGCGTCACTGTTTCCCATCCCCCTTTCCACTGCTTCCACGTGAGTGCCCACTTTACGAGTGGGCACCTCTAACTCCTTTTCCCCATCCACCCCCCCCCCCCAAGTGTCGCGGTTGTGGTGTCCTCGCCTGAGAGACAGTTACTGCGTGACTCCCCCCATCCTTCACCTCTCCCCAACTCAGAATCTCTCTACGAGTGGGCACCGCACGTGTCCAAATGCCGCCTTACACTCTCCCTTCAACCGCGAGACCGCTTCTCCCAGGGACCCGTCGTTTCCATTCGCTGCTGGTCGTTGCGCACTGGTGGCTAAATCGCGACTGATTAGACGGCCCCTCTTCTGCAGGCGCCTCGCTCGACGTGCCCGGCTCTCGCATCTGCTTACGGGCCACAAATACAATCAACTGAGGAAATATAGAAAGAAAGTGCGTCGCCGCGTGGAATGTGGCTGTCGCTCACCAATCTCCCTATTCGGTTTCCCGTGTTTTCCTATCTGCCTCATTTAGCGTGAGGATGCGCACCGCGGAGACAGTTCACTAGTTGCGTGCAACAGAGGGGCGCGTATGACAGAGCCTTCTTCTCATCAAGTGTGACTGATTGGTTGGTATTTAATAATTTATGAACTCATTTATAAAGACCTAGACATTCTGGGCTTCATTAAACGGGAAAAGTGACTGCGAGAGTAGTCGTCAGCACGAATGGCACCAAAAATCTTTGACGTGACAATCATCGAAGATGACTATGATGATGAAAAGTGAGTGCCGACGTCAACGAATGGCGCAAAGTTCATCTTCAACTTCTTCTTCGATGATGTTTACTATAATCAACACTTCCATCATCATCATCGAAGATGAGGCGATAAGTATGATGATTATAGACAGAAGATGAAGAATATGATGATGATGATGGTACGGGATGTCTTTCACCTTCGAGTCATCCTAGGCGAATGCATAAGGTACCCTGTGAGCTTTGATTGATTGATTGATTGATTGATTGATTGATTGATTGATTGATTGATTGATTGATTGATTGATTGATTGATTGATTGATTGATTGATTGATTGATTGATTGATTGATTGATTGATTGACTGATTGATTCATTGATCGAGTGAGTGAGTGAGTGGAGCTAGTGAGTGCTCACCTCGCTTTTAATCCACGAGCGCGTGGTTAAACACATTTCTCCTCAGCGCTGCCTCAGAATACCACAGAAACACGGAATGACTCATGAACTATGTGACATTGCAATATTTTCCACTTTCTGGCCCTTACGGAACGCTCTGTTAAGAGTCCTTAAGGGTCAAAAAATTATGATTATGATTATGACGACACCAAGGAACATGTCATTCTGTGTTTTCGTGGTATTCTATGGCACACTTTCGCACTTTGAAAGAAACGAGTCCGTACCCACTCGCCAGAACGGCAGTTGTTTTGTTTTCTTTTGTGTTTTTTTTTAATAATCACCCAGTCACCGAGCGCTGCCTTGTGAAATATAAAAGTGAAAATGTTTATTCACATGCAGTAAGTGACGACCCCGTAATCAGCAGCCTGACTACGCCCACTGCAGGGCAAAGGCCTCTCCCATGCTCTGCCAATCAACCCGGTCCTGTGCTTGCTGCTGCCCCGTTGTACCCGCAAACTTCTTAATCTCTGCGCACCTTAACTTCCTGTGTACCCCTCACGTGTTTGCCTTCCCTTGGCATCCTGTCTGTTACTCTTAACGACCACTGGTTGTCTTGCCTACGCGCTACATGCACTGCCCATGCCCATTTCTTCTTGATTTCAACTAAGACGTCCTTAGCGCCAGTTTGTTGTCTGACCCACTCCGGTCTCTCCTTGTCCCTTTAAGTTACACCTACCACTTTCCTTTCCACTACTGGCTGTGTTGTCCTCAGTTTAAGTTTAACCCTCTTTGTAAGCCTATAGGTTTCTGCTCCTCAGGTATGTAGCGGTACGATACAGCTCTTGTGTACACATCTCTTACTCAGACCACACGCGAAATATGGGAAGCCTTACACATATCGAACCAGCAAAGCGCATGCGTCAGTTCAAGCTCCATTCTGCTAACCCTGATGGAAACTGAATTTATCAGAAAGGAACATGTAGCAGTTGAATCAGTATACTCGGAAAATACTTTGAGCCATCGACACATCTCGTAATCACCCCATGAGTAGCACCAGAAGACAGTTCAGCAAGGTAGCCGCCTCCCCCCCTCCCCCCCCCACCCACATTGTGAACTGATCTTTCCCTTTCCTGGAGTTCTTTTTTCCTTCATGTTTATTTCAATAAATCCAGTTGATAGTTTGCGCTTGTCGTGTGCACTTCGTAACGTGCGTCCTCTCTAACTTCTTATGTCCCAGTAACTGTAGCGCAGTATTTTAATCGTGCAACACCAACTAGCCCAATGCCTCACTTTTCTTACTATACTTTCCTAAAGCCTTACAGTGGTGCCAACTGGCACTCACGTGAGTAGCGAGAGAATGCGAACAGCTCCAAAGTCCCGCATCGTCACAAAATGTCCGCCTTGGCATAGGAAAGAAACTTGTATGCGCTAAACACACCATTTCATTTAAGCATCGATGACTTACAACCCATTAATCGTACGCCGTATTGAGCGGACTCCTTTCAGAACAAGGCCCGTCACTTGTACAACGAATTTGCCCGATCGATACATATGAACAAAGCTGCGGAAGCCTCTAAGATCCCGAAAACGTGCGTGTTCCAGTTTCAATTCATTGAACGTAGTTATGTGGGGTTTACATAATCTGAGATTTGTACAGAAAGGGGTCCCTCAGTGTCAACACTGCTATAGGACATATTGTTATAATATTCATAAAATAATAATAAACTCGGACGCGAAATTGCGAAATACCTGAATACAATGTGCAAAGAACATAGGACTGGCAAGAAGGAAAGTAATAACAATAAAACTATTTTATACCAACACAAAAGTATTGTGCTAAGCCATGTTCAGAGTTTCTTGTAAAAAAAAAAAAAATAGGAGCCCTTACCCTACCGGGAGAATACGAACAAACGAAGCGTCACGCAGGGCCGTAACTAGGGGGGGAGTTGAGGGGGGTTCTGGCATCCCCCCGAATTTTTAAATGCGAATGCATTTCATAGTCGGGCTATGTCAGGCATCCGGCGTTGGCGTTGTGCGGCGTTGGCGTTGTCCGCGGAGGAGGAGGAGGAGGAGGATAGGTTGAGGAGGTGTGCGCGCCGGCAGGTGTAAGATGTGAAGCATCTTATGGCGAAGCTTAATCCGGTGGTGGTGGTGTACGGCGTGACCGCCCTTACTGCGCATGCGCAAACCCTTTCAAAAAAAATAAAAATAAAAAACCTCCTCTCTCCCTCCCCTAGGCATCCCTCCCCGCGGCAACCACACCCTCACTGCGCATGCGCCTCCCCTCCTCTCTCCCCTGCTACGCTCCCCCCCCCTCTCTCCTCTAGGCATCCCTGCCCGCGCCGTCCACACTCCCACTGCGCATGCGCGTCCCACCTCTCTTCTCCTCTCCTACGCTCCCCCCTCTCTTCTCTAGGCATCTCTGCCCGCAGCGTCCACACTCCCCACTGCGCATGCGCGCCCCCCTCTCTCTCTCCTACGCTCCCCCCCATCTCCCTCTCGCGACGCCGACGCAGGCAGCGTCTGCTAGCGAGTTTCTTGGTTGAAAAAACCGACTGCTCGCGCTGCACAACCGTTCACTGGCCACCCCGTATATATGACAATGAATCTTGACCTCCAAGGTGGTGCCGGTGGGAGATTTCTCCTGTGCGTTGTTGAACAATAAAAATTCGCAGCGTGCGCGTTAACTAAAAGCGGTCTGCGGCGGAGCTCGGCGGAGCTATATATGAAAAAAAAATTAAAAAAAAATAAATAAAAAAATTTTAAAAAACAAGAAAAAGCAAAAAAAAGGCGCTGCGCCGTGCTCCCGACCGGGCTGCAGAAATTAGGCGCCTTTTCCTTCTTCCAACCACAACCACCATATATAAATGGAGTGAAGCGCGCGCGAAATGCATTCGCATTTCCTCACGATTCCCTTCGGGGAGGTGGGGGGGCTTTTTTTTTAGATGTGAAGCATCTTATGGCGAAGCTTAATCCGGTGGTGGTGGTGGTGGTGGTGGTGGTGGTGGTGTGCCGCGTGCCCACCCTTACTGCGCATGCGCAAACAGTTAAAGAAAAAATAAAAATAAAAAAAGCTCCTCTCCCCCCTCTCTCTCCTCTAGGCATCCCTCCCCACGGCAACCACACCCTCACTGCGCATGCGCCTCCCTTCCTCTCTCCCCTCTTACACTCTCCCCTCTCTCCATCCCTGCCCGCGGCGTCTAACTCCCCCTGCGCATGCGCGTCCCCCCCTCTCTCTCCTCTCCTACGCTCCCCCATCTCTCCTCTACGCATCCCTGCCCACGGCGTTCACACTCCCACTGCGCATGCGTGTCACCCCCCCTCTCTCTCCTCTCCTCCGCTTCCCCCTCTCTCGCCTCGCGACGCCGACGCAGGCAGCGTCTGCTAGCGAGTTTCTTGGTTGAAAAAACCGACTGCTCGCGCTGCACAACCGTTCACTGGCCATCCCGTATATATGGCAATGGATCTTGACCCCCAAGGTGGTGCCGGTGGAAGAATTCTCCTGTGCGTTGTTGAACAATAAAAATTCGCAGCGTGCGCGTTAACTAAAAGCGGAGTGCGGGTCTCTGTGTCCAGTCGGAGTCTTCTGTCTCTCATTGCCCATTAGCAGCGATTGGCATGTTCCAGTAGGAAACACCGCTCCATCACTGCGTGCTTTGCGCCTCCTCAGTTTTCTCTCCTGCGCAACGCTGCGATAGGGCCAGCGTCAACGCCACCGCCAGTGTAAGCGTTAGCGCCCGCTGCTTCACATCTACACATGGTTCCCTTTAGCGGGAGATGGTGTAATTTTTTTCATGCTTTAACCTTTTCGGTGATACCGAAGGGTTTTCACGCCGTCACATCGACCACTAGTTGACAAAGTTGGCCGTTCTACACATACCCCCCCCCCCCCCCCCCCCACAAAAAAAAAATCCTGGGTATGGCCCTGGCTTCCTGGGCATGGCCCTGCACTTCCTTCTACATTTTTTTTTTCTTTTTCGTTCTTAGAGCATATCATAGTCAAGATGCAAGTGCATAATCATAGTGCATAAGTGCATAACTCATATTCAAGTGCATAAAATTATCTGTACGTACTCTATCCGCGATGTTAACATGATGTATGAACTGGACTATCCCCATAGACTGTTATGCGTTATACGCCCTATATTGTATATATGTACATAGTGTTTCTGATTATTTTAGGGGCGAAGCTCCTTAGGGTGTGTGTCTGTCCCTCCTCTGTAGCAGTAGTAGTAGTAGTAGTAGTAGTAGTAGTAGTAGTAGTAGTGGTAGTGGTAGGTAGGTAGGTAGGTAGGTAGGTAGGTAGGTAGGTAGGTAGGTAGGTAGGTAGGTAGGTAGGTAGGTAGGTAGGTAGCCAGCCACGTATAGTGGAATGCACCCACTCCCCGTGATAAAGATGACGATGACGCAGTATAGTAGAATGTACCCACTACACGTGATAACGAAGAAGTATAAGCGCGTTCCAGTATAGTGGAATGTACCCACTACACATGATAACGATGACGATGACGCTTCCAGACCAGTGGAACGTACCCACTACACGTGATAACGATGAAGTGTAAGCGCGTTCCAGTATAGTGGAATGTACCGACTACACGTGATAACGATGACGATGACGCTTCCACACCGTTCCAGAAAGCGTGTTCCAGACCACACATTCTCTTTCTGCCATGGATGAAAACGATCGAGCTTCGCCCACTCATCATCATTCACTTCGTGGATATGGCGTGATTTTTTTTCTTATTTTTTTGTTATTTTCTTATCTTTGTATGTATCTTCTATATTACTACCATGATGTTGGGATAGCCGGCTCTTACATAGCCTACCTTCCCATATTTTTCATATATAAATAAAAAATAAATAAATAATTTCTTTCTTTCTTTCTATCTTTCTTCCTTTCTTTCTTTCTTTCTATCTTTCTTTCTCTTTCTCTTTTTCTTTCTCTTTCTTTCTTTCTTTCCCTCGATCACAATGCGCAATGCTCCCTCCTAAGTGATTCCTTCCTCCGTGCCAGGAATGGGATCTTCATCCGTCCCATTGGCAACACTTCAGTTGCTACAGGCAAAAACGACTACCACGCGTTCATACGCAGGCAACAATTAAATTCGGCAACGTGAAATGAACCGGGTTACCTCTATAAGAGATCAGATGGTCGTGTCAGAAACGGCAAATAGCCGATGAGCTCACAGTCGAGAGAGCGTCAACTATTCAGAGGTTGCAGCTGACGTCGTGGACGCACAACATGGCTCCAACGTGGCGGCTTAGATGACGTCGTCAAGGCATTATAATCACACGGCGATTAACCTGTTTCGGTGCGATAAGAATGTCGCTGGAATGTTTTCGGACCTCTGTGCGTGAATAACCAAGCGACCAGCATGCGATGTACTAAAAATCACAGGGTCCCTTGTACCTTCACCTAAGATGACCCGAAGACGAAAGCTATCTTCTTTTAAATAAGAATGCATTTCTTAGTCGGGCTATGTCAGGCATCCGGCGGCGGGGTCCACGAGGAGGAGGATAGCAAGGGTAGAGGAGGATAGGTTGAGGAGGTGTCCGCGCGCCGGCAGGTGTTATCTCTCTGCTCTCACTCCCTCTCCCATAGCAACAGCTGCGGGCGCGCGCGCTTATCCTCGCCCCTAGCAAAGTGGAGAGGAGGAGCGCGCTCTGGTGCATGAGGGCGCTCGCATCGCGGGAGCTCGGCGGAGCTCCCGCGATAAAAAAAAAAGAGAGAGAGGAAAAAAAGAAAAACAGGCGCTGCGCCGTGCTCCCGACCGGGCTGCAGAAATTAAGCGCCTTTTCCTTCTTCGAACCACAACCACCATATATAAATGAAGTGCATCGTGAGGAAATGCATTCGCATTTCCTCACGATTCCCTTCGGGGAGGTGGGGGGCATTTTTTTCTTGTGAGTAGATGTGTAAGACAGCAGGGAACACGATTGGTTGGTTGGGTCCTAGAGGAGTGGCTCAACCCACCACGGGGGATCGGCCATGAATGGTGCGGCAGTGGGATTTTGGGGGGAAAAAAGGAAGGCCTAAAAAGACACTTTTTCTTTTAGGGAAGTGAAAAAGACTAGTTGTGTTTACGGTATTTCATGGATTTCAAAGAAAATAATAAATAAAAGCTTTAAAAAATGTTTAACAAATAATGAGTAAAAAACATGAGATAAATTACTGAAGAAGTTAGGTAATAACTATATACTTGTGATATTAGCATGGCAGTCGCTTTGAACCTTTTATATAATTAAATACCGCCTCATATATGCCTTGGCTTCATGTGCCACTGCAAAGTGCCCTCTTCCTTTTCTTCTCTTGAGGTCGCACGCTCTCCGGTTTTGTTCGCCGCCCAAAGGAGCCACGTGATGCCACATGACGCCGCTACAACGTAACATGACGTCACGCCAGAATTTGTGACATCATGATGACGTCACAATTTTTGCGATCTGTGACGTTTTGATGACGTCATAAGGTGACGTCATCACGTGATGATGATGTTTTTCATCACTCGCGAAGCAGCGGGACGGTCGATGCCGATGGTCAAATTTCCCGTTTGATGAGGCTTTTAAGGCTTTCGCCTTAATACCACTAACGCTACATCACAAAGTTCCCGTTCCACAATGTTTGCGCTCCAACGTGGCTGTTTCACTGACGTCAGTGCAAGCCATCTATTGGAAAACGGCACGTACAAATACGCTAGTGACCTTTGTCCTTTCGATGGGCGCATTTCTGTACGCTCTCAGGGCGCCGGTTGATTCGTGTACAAAGCCGCCGCCGCCGAAGAAATATGTAACTGATAAGAAAGTTCGCTTGAAAAACCTTGACGGAATCGAAGCTTCCTTGCGCAGTTGGCGCGCAACCCCGAACACTCGCGACGCCCTCTAGGGGCGACATATGAATAGCGAGGACGACGCGCGCGAAAGAAATTTATGCTTGTCTATCTCATTTAAGAGGCACTTAGATTGCGCAGTTCAGGAGGAGTTGTGCAAAGCGCGATGTGACCCGAATGCTCCTTGCAATCAGAAACGCATTTGCATACTTAATGAGCTGCTTCGGATGGCGTCAAGTCCAACTACGCAAGTCATTTCTCGTACTAGCTCAAAGGGGGCGCTGCCATCGCTAACCTCGCACGTCTCCAAGGTGTCGACTAATTCAATCGACGCGGCGGAAAGTTCTCGAAAACGCGTAAGTAGTTGACGGAGAAGCCTTCTTCGCAGTTAAGGATTTTGACGTATGGCGCTGCGCCAGAGTGCAAAAACGTTTGGTTATGCGTCTTTGCCATGAGCAACTTTGTGCAAGTGTGCGCAACGTTACACTCACCGACGCCGATTAATTTCTCGGGTGCACGACCCACTAAGGACATGTGTCTTTCTCGAGGATGGGCTGAAACTTAAAGAGGTTACATTATCGAGGTTACTGTCCACATTACGCTCCGAGTCTCGGCAGCTTGTACGAGGAACCGTACTCGTACGTAATGATGCACAGAGGAGAGCTCAACGATTGCTGATTGCCTTCCT
This sequence comes from Rhipicephalus appendiculatus, assembly GCA_030522465.1. NCBI lineage: Eukaryota > Metazoa > Arthropoda > Arachnida > Ixodida > Ixodidae > Rhipicephalus > Rhipicephalus appendiculatus. The sequence goes on from JALIZH010027722.1 coordinate 20,741, forward strand.
GCTTGACGCAGGGCTGCTTTAGAGCTGGTGACAGTGAATAGTGCTTAACACTTGGTGCTTAAGAGTTGACGACACTTCACTCTGCTTTATACTTTGGGGATTAACACTTGGTGATACTAAGCACTGCTGAACGTTTGGGGCTTAACACTTGGTGACAATTAACACTGCTTAACACTTAGGGTTAAACACTTGGTGACGCTTAAAACTGTTTAACACTTAGGGCTTAACACTTGGTGACACTTCATACTGTTTAACACTTGGTGCTTAACAATTGGTGACATTTCTCACTGTTTAACACTTGGAGCTTAACACTTGGTGACAACACTACTAAACACTTGGTGCTTAACATTTGGTGATACTTAAAACTGTTTAACACTTCAGGCTCAACGGTTGGTGACAACATTGCTGAACACTTGGTGCTTAATACTTGGTGACACTTAACACATCATAACACTTGGGCACACTTCATACTGCTTAACACTTGCTTCTTAACACTTGGCGACCGTTAATTCTGCCTAACACTTCTTGACACATCCCTAAACCTCATAATGTGCTCAGGCGGAACAACTGCTGGCTATGTGTGCTTAGCTAAACTCACCTGCTGCCCCACCGTGGTAATTTGGCCAAAGAACTCTGCAATAAATGAGATCATCAAAGCGTTAATGAACTTCCTGAAGGCAAGTGGTTATACACGAACGCTTGTGCCAACATTTAAGTAGGCTCTGCCTTGTTGGATCAATACAAACGACCGAAAAGAAGAAAATGGTTTTCGCCTTCGAGTCGTCTGAGGCAAATGCATGAGGCACTGTGGAACTTTTTGTGTCATCATCATCAACCTGACTACACCCACTGCAGGGCAAAGGCCTCTCCCACGTTCCGCCAATCAACCCGGTCCTGTGCTTTCTGCTGCCACGTTATACGGGCAAACTCCTTAATCTCATCTGCCCACCTAATTTTCTGTCTCCCCTTCACGCGTTTGCCTTCTCTTGGAATCCACTCAGTTACCCTCAATGACCAGCGGTTATCCTGCCTACGCGCTACGTGCCCAGCCCATACCCATTTCTTCTTCTTGATTTCAACTATGATATCCCTAACCCCAGTTTGTTCCTTTTTTGTGTAATCAAACCCGTTTTCAGGCAGACAGACGTTGCTTGGTTAGACTTGCAAGCTGCTGGCCAAAGTGAAAAGTCCTTGCGCGAGAACATGGTCACCTAGAAACCGGCTGGGCATTGAATATGAAGCAAAGATATCCACCACAAACGTTACAAGCGAAGGATATGCGAAGCTAACAAGTAATGAAGTACGAGTAGGGGTCGGAGAATGAAAGTGAAGTTAAGGAAGCAGACTAATGAGGAAATGATGAAAGAACGAGATGAAAGAAGGCACTATAGAGGGGTTGGCAAGGAGACACGACTGAAGAGGAAAGAAGAGGAACATCAACAGAATAATCTAGGAAAGGTGACGCGAGCGAAAGAAAATCAAGTGTACGTCAGAAGATGAACGAAGGAGAGAGGAAGCTGAGGACGATGGAACGTTCAGCTGCTTTGGACGTCTGTGTTGTCTTGATTTCTTGAGTGGTGGGGCGAAGCGGATTCCAGTTAACGTGGGAAGTAATTGAGGCAACGAAAATTGTTAGATTAGGTACGAAATGAGTGGGCCTGCCGTTCATTGTCTTGACGGAAAAAGGATTTCAATATTTGCCCCGTGCGCATGACCGGCTCAAGTGATGCAGAATTTCATTACCTATCTTTTTTATGTGTTATTTTTATTTTGGACATATCGTTCTCTTTATTTCTTTTCTGCAATAAACTAGAGCTCAATGTCGGCGCTTTGCCTGTCGTGTTATTTACTGTCTTTTGTCCCTGCTGTTTGAGGGCTGCTAGACATTAGCATCTCCTCTTTTGTACGTGTTCGCACGCCTGCCTTATTTTTTTTTTATTTTTTTTTTCCATTTGTTTGTTTTTCTTATGAGGAATGAAGAAAAAAATGGCTGCACATCCACGAAGTGAATGCTGATGATGGGGCGAAGCAGTGTGCATCGGATCGTCTATTTTGTTCTGGTCAACAGCCTTTTATTTTGTTCTTGTTAACCTTTTGTTCTGTCATATGCTTTGATTGATGGGTGGTTAAATGTCGGTGTTTTTACGGTGTTGTGGCCTTTTATTTTGTTTGTTCTTTTAAACCATACGCGCGCTATGTACGCTCTGTAGACGGTATTGCGCACAGATGTTTCACACCTGCGCTTCGACTAGGGACTACGTCAAGCCTCGACGACAACGGTCATTCGTGAGGGCCTAAGGAGCTTCGCCCCTAAAGAAAGACGTACAAAAAACCGTAGAATGCAGCGAGAGGGAAGTAGAAGAGCAAAGTCTGGTTCACCCTACCATTGTCCTAATAGTTACTTTTACATTAACTGTCATCATCCTGGCCCATCCCCCATGGTGTAGTAGGAGTCAGTACTAAGGAACAAGCAAGCGAACACCCATACCAAACGGCCAAAACAAAAACGTCAAAAAGCGCTCAGTCCACACCAGCAGGACTCGGGCATGCGTCATACATCTATCTAATACACAGCCACGAAACAAAGACGAAAGAAAGAATACTAAGGGAACGCCAGATATCCAGTCATGTCTTTCATCTCAATCAGCGAAGGGCTTTCTCTCGTTACGCCCTGGGTGTCGTAACTCCTTGTCGCCGGGCCCCGCAACTAGCAGTGCTATACTTAGTTGGGAGGATCTCAATGTGTGGACATGGTGTCCGTTCTCTGGCTCTTTTTTTTCTCTCTCCATTCTCATTTTCTTTATACAGGCGTGGGGTAGTAAATCTGGCTACTGCCTGGTTTGTCTATATATATTTTCTGTCGTTATCTCTCTTCCCGCTATCTATCTATCTATCTATCTATCTATCTATCTATCTATCTATCTATCTATCTATCTATCTGTCTGTCTGTCTGTCTGTCTGTCTGTCTGTCTGTCTGTCTGTCTGTCTGTTGATCATCTGGCTGACTGGCTGGCTGGCTACATTGAAGATCTTTAAAAAAATAAAACTGAAAGGTCCGCACATACAGAGCTGTATCTGCGCATCTTTTCGTGTGTTCTGTCTTTCTTGCGTTGTTTTATTATTCCTAAGTACTAACCGACATACCCAAGCAACCGTTTTATCTGAGGTCTATAGTCTTTCTTGTTATGGCGTATCAGCAGTGTATTTTTACCGTATCGCTCTCAGTTTTAAGCACTACAGCCGTCCACCTCGCAAAGCATTTCCGGGTATTAGATTTTTTTAAAGAAACAACCGCAAAAAAGAATCGTATGTGTACAAGTTTACTGTTGTATCCTAGTGTATACAACTGTATACACATAGCACAAGTGTATACGAAAAACACGTTATTTGAAAACAAATTACTCTAAATTAAACAAATCATTCGAAATTCTTATCCACCTACGTGTTGGCGGCCCTGCTTTAGATACATGCGAAAATTGCCTTGGATTTTACCATGTGCACACCATTAGAAAGCAGACAATCATGCATGTTAATTTTTTAATTACGCTGACTTTTTCTTCGTTTGTTGCATTCTCGTTCTATTAGGTGCGAAGCATCTTAGAGCCGAGTTCAGTCCGTTGGTGGTGTGCGTCCTGACCACCCTTACTGCGCATGCGCCTACTCTCTATCCCGCTTTCCTCCTTTACGCAGGTGTTCGGTCGCCTTCTCTCCTCCTCCCCCGCGCTGCCGCACTCTCTCCTCCTTTACGCGGGCGTTTACGCAGGCGTTTGGTCGCCTTCTCTCCTCTCCTCCCCCCGCGCTGCAGCCTGCAAACCCACTCCCTCCTCTCCTTCCCCCCATTTCATATAAGCGCGTGCGCTCGGTCTGATCGACGGCCGAGTGAACGTAAACGGAAACTTGGTGTGCACCCCCAATGCTGATGAAAAGTGATGTATGGAGAGATATACTACATAGAAAGAGTCGCTCAGTCGGAGCTATTGCCGGCCAGGCATACCCCGCCTGTTGCAACATCACCACCACCACCATTGTCATAATAATCATTGCCTCCCATTTAAAAAGCCAGATAAATTGTGCCATTATAAAAGCTGTTTGCAGAAGGGACTGCATCAATATTCATTTGGCCCGTAGTTTCGAGGAAAGCGAAAGTTACACTTGTGAAACGATAAAGTGACCTTCTTGATAATACAGTGGTTACAGTGCTCAGCTGCCGACTCGAAAGTCACGGCAGCGGCGGTCGCTTTTCGAGGGAGCCGAAACGGACAAATTTTCAGAGCGGTACTTGGAAACGAAAGACCACGTATAAAGAACCACAAGGAACGAAACATCTACGTCGTCTTTCGTTTCCAAGTAGCGCACTGAAAATTTCGCTATGTACAGCCAATTAGCCCCTACCCTGGCTTTTCTAGGAGGCGAAAAGCTGGTGTCTTTTGTATTATGATCTAATAAATATAGGAGGCACAAAGGAACGAGGACAAGAAACGACAGGACTCGTTCCTTTGTGACTACTATATTTATTAGACCATGCACCAACTAGCGTTTTAGACTTGTGTTATGCGATGTCAGTGCACGTTAAAGAACACCAGGTGGTCGAAATTTCCCGAGACCTCCACTGAGGCATGCCTCAGTACTACATCGTGGTTCTGGCGCGTAAAACTCATGAAATTATTTCATTCATATCCACATGGTGCACTATTACAAAGGATAGCAAACGTTAAGCTGATAAAAAGAAGCAGTTCATTCGGTGTGCACCGTTCTCTTCCTTCTCCCAGTGCTTGCGTGAAGCCTAGCCACTCTTAGCTTCACAGCTCAACTACATTAACAGCCCCTGGCGGACCGCTGACTCAGGAATGATATCAAATCGACGGCCTCTGAAAGAGACCGACCTGGGAGCGGCCGCACTCCAGGGGGATAGCCTCAGGTGTGGCGTCCCATTCAGGGTAGGTCCCCGAAGCTATAAAGTTATTGCCTCTTCAGCGTACCCGACTACACTTTCCTTAATTACAACAATTTTCTTTGTGTCACAGACTTTCATTCTTGATTTCTTATTTTGTTCCTCACTAAATGCAGGCTGCTGGGAAGGTATCGATCTTGAACCGGTGACAAGCAGGGTGCCTCAATTTGTGAGTAACCCAGGAGCAGTAAAGGGACCGTAGATGAAGCAGCGGGTAGGCCTAACAGTGATCAGAAGTATCGCGGTAATTTATCATCATTATGGCCGACGAGGCTGAAACTTTTCCTCCCCGGCCATGGTGGCCTATTGCTTATGGTGCTCTACAGCTGACTTAAAGGTTGCGGGATCGAATGCCGGCTGCGGTGGCCGCATTTCCACGAAGGCAAAATGCTTGGATGGTTGTGCGCACCGGTTTATGCGCACGTTAAAGAAACCTAAGTGGTCGAAATATACGTAACCCTCCATTACGGCGTCCCTTATAATCATATCGTGGTTTTGGGACATAAAATTCACAAATTATGGTTATTATTATTAAACATTTTCTCGGAGACTCTCTTCTTAGGCTACACCGGGAGATCCTGAGATCTCAACATCATGCATTATGTCGGAGCAGTAATTCGACGGTTAGGGGCTCAGATCCCACCGACGGAACGAGTGATTTTTCTTCCACTTGATTTTGATTTATGTCCCATTTAGTACACTACCGTTAAGCACAACAATTAGCATCCTCTATGCGTTTCCTGGACTTAATGTCTGTTGGATTCATTAGTTGGGTCTAGGCCAAAAAAAATTTAAAAAACGCGGGACAGAATCCACCGTGGGACTTTAGACCCTATCTGTGCGAGGGATTATTGGAGGCAAATATCATAATCCACTAATTTGATGACTTACGAAGAATAATTTTGATAGTCCTGGAGCGAAAGGCGACTACTTGAGGTCAAACGGTTCTTAATTGAGGTCAATAGCCCCTAATCGCTGGCGGCGCACGCAATAAGCCCCGCCACGGCGCCAGATTAGTCGGGGAGTTCACTAGCATTTGCGGTATCAGCGCTTAGGAGCTGTCTAAGCCGCTTAAGATGGTATCTAGGCGATCAGGTGGCAGGAAAGCAGCTGCTACTGCTACGGACAAGTGCGACGACGTCCGACACAGAGCCGGGCACAGGCTGCGGATTGAACACGCATTTGGATCGGCTTACGGCCGTCTCGCCAACGACTTAGTACCAGCGCATTATAGAACCATTCTACTTTGGACGCTACACCTAGAGTTTCCACAGATAGATAGATAGATAGATAGATAGATAGATAGATAGATAGATAGATAGATAGATAGATAGATAGATAGATAGATAGATAGATAGATAGATAGATAGATAGATAGATAGATAGATAGATAGATAGATAGATAGATAGATAGATAGATAGATAGATTAGAAACTAGCTCATGAACGGCGCAACGTCGTCATGAAGTACACGTGTGGGTGTTAAGTTCAGCGGAGGATGCGTAAGAGGAGATTTCGTGTAGAATAGCTCGCGCATGGCGTTATATTATTTGTTCCTTGATCATTACATTCCATCAAATGTTACCAGGCATTCGTTCCAAAAACCGCTCGCCTCCCCTTTAAAACACATAATATAATTGCTGGAGTTTTACATCCCAAATCGACAGTATGATTATGAGAGGCGCCGTAGAGTAGGGCTTCGAGATTTGGACCACCTGGGGTTCTTTAACGTGCAAGTAAATCTAAGCAAACGATCCCCTAGTATCTTGACTCTAATGAAATGCGACCGCCACGGCCAGGATTCGATCCCACGACCTTCGTCTCACCATTCCAGCACCATAACCACTAGACCACCGCGGCGGTTCCCCGTAAGCACACTTAACATTGTATTCCTCAGTTAATCGATATGCGAACACCTATATGAAGCTGCCAGTGTCAGCGAAAGCTGAAAAAAACGCGTGCTATTTCTAGCTTTTATTAGGTGCACCAATATTTCGTGCTCCGGCCTGGAAAAACCTATATCCCGCCCATAATAGGGCCATGTTTCATCACTGGCGTTTTTGTTGCAGCCTGATATGCGCGCTTTCCACAAATATTGCGGTGGTTGCGCTTTCCTGTTTTGTCTCAGCGATTTTTTTCCCGCTCGTATGTACGCGCATGATCGAGAAACTGTAGCGAGTGGCTGTTTGAACTTGACGTACCGGGCGCACCCACGAACAATATAGGATTATATATATATATATATATATATATATATATATATATATATATATATATATATATATATATATATATATATATATATATATATATATATATATATATATATATATTTCTTTACTTCCTTCAGTGGTCAATAATACATACAATTGTATATTTACTGAACGCAACTGTGTGTTATGACTGGGATTATATATTGTACCGAAATAAAATATACAAAAAAAAAATGATTCACAGTATACCCAGCATGCCGAGGAAAACTCGGCCAAACGTGTATCAGTACAACTGACGAAGGGCAAACTTGCCTACGATAGTTCAGGCCCACGTGGTTGCAGCATAAAATTCGCACCAGTCTTATCCAGTGTTGTGCAATAGTGTACAATCCTGTATAAATTGTGTTATACAATCTGTTATACTACAATGTTACATCAGTATGCCGCGCGAAAAACAGTTATCACCGATCAAAAAACTGAATACATCTAACTAATCGGATACGCATGCATTTCGTCAGATGTCCCAGCGCGAAGAACGACAAAATGTGTGGGAGAGTATGGGACGAGACTTCGACGTCCTTCGCAGGCACGCTACGAACCTACAAGCACGCCCTTCGAGATCGGAGAGAACCTTCAAGCACGCCCTCCGAGATAGGGGACAAGATTGAGGGCAACGCAATTGCGGCCGGCGGTTTTGCATCCCTGAAAGAAACGGCGCTGTACTTCTTTTTTTTTTTTTTTCACTCGTTTCACGCATAAGAGTAAGAGGAAAAAAAGAATTTCTTCTTTAGAGTGGCGTGACGCTTTCCAATAGCGTCCTGTACTCAATAAATCTTAAAGCGCTAGACACGTCAAGGTCTTGGAGTGTGTCTCGGTTTTGCGCACGACTTCGCCGATATTCGTCGGTTCGCCCGGCTGTCCAATCTCCCGCGATGAATCTCTCCAAACCTCAGGCACGTGTGAACATTCGAAAGACCTTGCGGCTGCCGCAGTACTATCGAAACCATCGAAGAATTCCCGGAAAACATTCCCTAAAATACTTTATGTAGATTTCACGTAGGATATCCGTCACTAGTGAGATTGCTATACGTTGCTCTTAGTGTTTTGTTATATCTTTAGGGGGTATGACTCATGCGCTGGTTTTTATAGATGATTTTTGGGCACTCTATCTTTTGTTATGGAGGGTACGAGTCTCTTCAGCGCCTTTATTTACAAGAGTATGGATACCTTGGCAAGTGTTCTGGCTCCGTCTCTTGTAACTTCATAGATTTTCATTTTTTGTCTCATTTAAGTATATCATTCATTTATTCATTCATTCGTTCACCGTGTACTGTGCGATGTCAGTGCACGTTAAAGAACACCAGATGGGCAGAATTTCCGGAGTCCTCCACTACGGCGTCCCTCATAATGATGTCTTGGTTTTGGGACGTAAAACCCCGGATATTATTATTTTCATTCGTTCATTTTTATTGCATGTGTTTAAGGAGAGGTTAGTGCCTAAGTGTGCCTCCGCCTACTCCTTTTGCATGATAGTTTTCATTGTGAAGTTGTCAATAATCCCAAGATCGTACCAAAGGGACATCAATGGACATTCAGATTACTAATCTCAGTTCTGCAAATTAGTTGTGTGGAATCCCGCAAGGTTAAGAAAGGGAAAATAGACAACCACCCGTTTGTAGCACGAAGCCACAAGGAAATTCGTACGGATTTATCAGAAAGAAATCTTCTTAGTTGCCGAAAACTTCGTCTTAGTGCGGGGTTCGAACCCGGGATCAACGCCTTTCCGGGGTGGTCACTCTACCAAATGAGCTGACCAGGAAGCTAGCACTTGGCAGTGTGAGGACTAATTCATCGACCAATCAAAGCACAAGGACACAAGTAATGCAAATGAGTTCTGCGGAATCCCGCAAGGTGGCGGAAGGTTTAAGAAAGGGAAAACAGACAACCACCCGCTTGTAGCACGAAGCCACAAGGAAATCCGTATGGATTTCTCAGAAAGAAAAACATCTTAGTTTCCCGGACCCCGGACCAGGACGAATTTTCCGGCAACTAAGAAGTTTTCTTTCTGAAAAACCCATATGGATTTCCTTTTAGGCGTTGGCGAAAAGCTACGCCCAGACGCAGATGGCACAACACTGTACCTTCCTCCTGGGAAAGACCAGGGAGTAGCCGCAGTCGTAGAGATGGGTCGAGAGAGTAGAGTCGATGATGTGTGAACTGGGATGATTGCCACTTCTGGATTGTCATGTTCTGCGCCAACTTAAGTATCGAGCCGCGTCAATTTCCCGTTTGATGAGGCATCTGAAGCCCTCGAATTAATTAATTAATTAATTAATTAATTAATTAATTAATTAATTAATCGCTTGGCGAAGTGGTGCAGGACCGTTTTAAGAATCACGCAGCGTTCGATGGAATGTAAAAATGCAGTCGCAACATCACGAGATAAGACAGCAAAATGGATGGAGATCCCACGTACTATGGGAATCGATGTTATGCGAAGC